>JAPQRQ010000006.1:2555188-2573689 GCA_037367365.1 Apogon talboti
TAAAAAAGGGCTTATTAAACATACTGAAATCAGACTATTATGGTTGGGATGCTTCATGTAAATGTGCTCTGTGTCTATTTCTTTCAGTCTGACTGTAAATAACAGCTTTACAGTCAGTGGTTGGCTTAAATAACAGCCAACCACTTTTATATACAGTATATATAAATATATATATATATAATTTTTGATTTTTTAAAAGAACAAAAATAAAGTTACATACTTACAAAACAAGACAATATCATCAACTCACAAGGACAGAACCAAACACAACAGACAGGCACACAGACAACCACTTTTTGAAGCACGATTATTTTCAGGGATTTTTGTATGAAATTAAACTATTAGTTTAGGTAGTCATATACATACAGTATTTACTTCTGTGTTGTAACCACATCATACACAATGTGTGCCATCATGTGTTATTTATCATCTCTCTCTCTCTCTCTCTCTCTCTTTTTCTAGGAAATAGGAATCAAAATTGTGACCAACTCGGATGTGAAAAAACCTTTTGACTGCTATGAGGAGACTTTTAGATATTATTATGATGAAGTTGGTATGCTAAAACCATTTTTAAGTCACTATTCATTCATGGGTATTATACAAGAACATAGTCTCTCACAATATATCATATCATATCATTTATCATAGTCACAATCTCTCAAATTTTTTCAAAACTTTGTGCTTTGTCCAATTTGGTACCATATTCACATTCAGAATTTAGTCAGATTAAGTGTAATTCTAAAGTCAAACAAGTGTTACTATGGTTCATATGAAGTGCTTATTAAATGCCTCAGACACCAGGGGCCTGTACCCTGAAGCAGGTTCAGCACACAGTGGATCTCTCTGTAAAAAGATCATGGCTGACCTTCAATGTGAGAAACACTGAGCCAAAAATGCCTCAGTTATCAAAGTGAGCCAAAGTGAGTTTCTACCACTTAGCACAAGTGTGAATATTTGGTTAACATTGTATACATTTAGTCTTGTTCAGTTTGCTTTTGGGACTGAAGTAAAACCTCCTGCCATTATGTAGATGTAGCTTTGCTTCATAGACAAGCAACGATCTGACATTGGCATCTACATTTTTCTTCATTTGTCATAACTTTTTTGCGATGACAGCCTTGTGTAATGTCCTGGATAGTTCTGATAATCCGAACTACATCAGGAGTGTCAGGCATACTGACCCTTTGGTGGGCTGGTGGGATGAATCTGTGAAAAGCAAAAATGACACTGAAGATATTAACAATCAAGAATGTCAAAATACATTTGAGTTCAGGTTCCACATACAGACTCAATCCAATCTCCAAGTGTGTTGGACCAGTAAAATACCATCAAAATAACCTATGATGACAATATTTTTCTCTTTGTTTTAGTGTAAAAAAGAAGGAAAATTACATGAGAATATTTATCTTTACAAACTATCCTCTCACCAAAAAGGGAATAAGATGAACAACCATGTGTAGCCTTAAATGTCTTAAGAAACATAAGTACAATTTTATCAATATTCTGCCTGTCACTAAATGTTTGGTATATTTGTAGATCCACTGTGATCTGTAAGTGGTAATGCGCATGTGTAAATAATAAACAGGCATAATATTGTTAACATTGCACTTATTTTTCTTAATCAATTTCACATTGTTCAGGGTTTTTCATGTTAATCTAATTTTTTAAAGGATAGTTTATAGATGTAAACATTTCCAAGTGCAGATTTACTTTTTCACTCTCAAACAAAGAAAAAAGTTTGAAGTTGTCATTATTTATAGGTTATTATGTTCATATTTTAGTGGTCTGGCCCCTGTCACCCCTGCTCGACATTAACCAGATTATGGCTCAGTTTCCCTCAGACCAAACATCAGCCAATGGTCCACTCCACAATCCAGTGGAAGTTTCACACGCAAATTTGGAAAGTCTGAAAGTCCCGACCAAATGAAGTATTTTTGTAAGCGCCCTTAGTTATGAGCACATTCACCTTGGCACCAGATGACCAGTCACAAAGTAAAGATTGTATTTAGATCAGTGTTTCTCAGACCATTATTTTACACAGATATGACAAATTGAAGAATATACTGTCCGGCCCAAAAAAGTTCCACACACTATATTTTGTTGGACTGCCTCTATTACAGGACACATTTACTGTGGCTTTTTTATGCCATGCAGTGCTAAAGCAGTGCCATAATAAATGTCCATCTACAATTGCATTGATTTTTCAACAATTTCTTGTGTTGATGATGAAGAGTCAGACCACTGCTTAAAGTCTTCTCCATCACATGCCAAAGGTCCTCAGTGTGGTTCAGGTCTGGACTCTCTGGTGGTCCTTTCATGAATGTAAATCATGTCTCATGTACCCTGAACTACTCATGAATCCATACACCGTCCAATCTTTGTGGTCCATAGAACATTGATAGCTGTGAGCCAAAGCCAGGAAGGAACATTAATGACAATGTGAATGTAGAAGTAATATACTTGTCAATATCAACAACATTAAGGCACAAGTGAATCAGAGTCCCCCACTTCTTTTTTTACATCCATGCACCAAAAACCCGATTATAAGCTACCAATGATGAAGTAAACCATGGTCATTATACTGAAAACTACCTCACTAATCCTTTAATCCTGTTTCATGATACAGGCCATACATGTTGGCAGTTCATATTTGTTGAATGTAAAATACTATAAATTGAATGTCAAATCACTCATATGTGGCATTTAATCACGTGATTGTACATGCTGGTCATACATGAGATCTACTGAGTTATGTATGCGTGTTGGAATTTAACACCTTTTTGCAGAGATAATGGGGTATGCAGGCTTGGACTACTCGTCATCGGAAGTAGCGCAAGCTGAGATGAAGACTGAGACGACCAAAGAAACTATTAGAACATACTTCCCTGAGACTTGGATCTGGGATCTGGTCTTTGTTGGGTAAGTTTGTGTGTTAACGCTTTGTTTTTGTCAATCTGTTCTTAGATACTGTTGACTCTCCAATTCCCATGGCGTTCAACATGATGCCCGAGAGTTCAGCTTCTATTCTAAAAGAGAAAGAGGAGGAGGAGCAGAAGAAGGAGACCATCAGGAAATTCTTCCCCGAAACATGGATCTGGGATCTGGTTGCTGTGGGGTAATAATGATCTATCCTATACAAAGAGTTTCTTTGAGTTCTCAGGTTAAATAAACTGTTAAAACTCTTGAATTGGGTGGACAATTTATGATGACACCTGATAAAAGGCCTGTTTTTATGAGCTCATGAAAAGTGGATGTTTTAGAGATACACAATATTCATAGGACAGTAATGCTATAATAAGAGAAGAGAAGATATACACTACAGGCCAAAAGTTTGGACACACCTTCTCATTCAATGTGTTTCCTTTATTTTCATGACTATTTCCATTGTAGATTCTCACTGAAGGTATCAAAACTATGAATGGACACATATGGAATTATGTGAAATAACTGAAAACATGTCTTCTATTCTAGTTTCTTCACAGTACCCACCCTTTGCTCTGATTACTTTTTTGCACACTCTTGGCATTCTCTTGATGAGCTTCAAGAGGTAGTCACCTGACATGTTTTCCAACAGTCTTGCAGGAGTTCCCAGTGCTGGCCCTTTGGCCTTCACTCTGTGGTCCATCTGTCCCATTTAAATGAGAAGGTGTGTCCAAACTTTTGGCCTGTACTGTGTATATTTATTGATCCCGACAGGGGATTCCCCCATTCCAATGTACAGCAGCACAAGACAATATGTATCAGATACACTAGAAAAATAAAAAGATAAAAAAATATAGAAAATTGTTAAAGTGACTAAAAATGACAAAAAATAGTAATAATAACAGTACATAAAGTAACAAGTGTGCAGTAGGTGACACTGAGAAGTGTGGAAGTGAGTGACAATGACAGATGCATAAGTCTGTTCAGAACAGGATGTAATTCTGTTGTACAGTCTGATGGAGGATGGATTAAAGGAGCATCTGAACCGTTCAGTCCTGCACCTGATAATCCGCTGACTGAATGAGCTGCCCATCAGCCACAGCTCAGCATGCAGAGGGTGAGAAGGAATGTCCAGGATTGCACAAATCTTGTCCTTTACCCTCCTCTCAGCCACCGTATCCAGACTGTCCAGGTCCAGTCCCACCACAGAGCGGACTTTCCTCACTAGCTTGTTGAGCCTGTTGCCCTCACCAGACCTAACACCTCCCCACCAGCACACTACAGCACAGAATAGTGCACTGGTCACCACGGACAGGTAGAAGGTTTTGAAGAGCCCACTGCAGACACCAAACGACCTCAGTCTCCTCAGGAAAAACACCCTGCTCTGGCCTATAATCATGTGGTCTTATAGAATATGATGCTTTGGTGTAGATTAAACCAACAGTTTATAAAGTAGTTCAAATGAGCTCAACATTAAACAGCAGTAAAGTGCAATATATAATATACAATATACAATATACAGTACATTAGTACCGTAGTCATAAAAGATATGCAATGGTAGAACACTGACAATTTTACTGCACAATTACTATTTTAACTTTTTGTATACTTTAATACTTGATAATACTGTACTTTTACTTAAATGACATTTTGAATGCAGTCCTTTTATTTTTAGTGGATTATTTTCAGTGTGGTATTAGTGCTTTGACCTCAGTAAGAAATCAGAAGACATCTGCAAATGGTAAAAACCTGAAATAAGTCAGAAAACATCCCAGAGCAGAACGTTTTGATTCCAAAGTTTTTCCAAAAAAGAGAGGGTCAGAGATTTATTTATCATTTTCAAATATTTGTTACAGTTCTTCAATCAAGTGGGTGCAAAAAGTCTTTGAAAAGTTTTATCTTGTCCATGATTGTCTATGGCTAAAAACCTTTTTTTATTCTACTGTTTCTGAGCTCTCTGTTCTACGTTCCTTTTTCTCTATTGGCTGATGGACACTGTCAAGAGCCTCACAACTGTATCATGTCCCTTTATTATAATATATACAATAAATTAATAAATAAATGAATTCAATTGCTTCTCCAGTGTAAATTGCTTGATTTATCTTTTTACCTTCAATTGCCCCCTGATAATTTGCCTATTACATCCTCCATCATATTGTCGTGTTGATATCAAATGTTAATGCCTTCTGAAGTATGTCAGCTGAACCAGGACGTTTTCAGTTAAAATCATGAGCCATGGCCCAAATTTTGGGTTTGGATCCATCAGTTGACAAGGAGGAGAATTTGATGTGCTAATGTTGCTCCAAGCACACAGGATGTATGAACCATTAAATACTGTGGTGGCGGGCTGCGGGCATACTGCCGCATTGCGTTGTGGGTGTTTGACATTCTGCAATTCTGCATGCTATGTTCTGTGTTATGTGAGGGGGTTCAGGGGGGTATTGTATTTATGGAAGTTTAGGTGAGTGTGTGGGAATGGCAGTAGTTCTTTTGCACTTTATGTTTATTTTTTGTTTGTTTTCTGAAGTGACACCATGACTGTAAGTGGTAGGCCGAACAGTAATACGATAACTGTTATTTAAATTTCATGTGCTACCATTCTGAGTGATAAATAGTTCAGATAATAGCATTTCCTGTGTTCACATATACTGATTAGGCAAATGTCTTGACCCACAAGTGTTACTATAGATTATCAACTCAAAAACCAAACTATCCACATCCCATGTTCAGGTTCAAGTTCAAATGTGGATAAGACTTCATTAATGCATAGATGTATTGTAGAGAATGTTGTGAAATCCACTGACAACACACAGCTTCACTGATCAAGCTTCCCTTTACATTACTTATAGTTCACTCATATGTTTTTGTATAGAGACAATGGGTCAGTGAGTGTGGAGAAGACGGTCCCTGACACCATCACTAAGTGGGCAGCCGGAGCCTTCTGCGTCTCCTCCGTAGGCTTCGGCGTGGCGCCCAACACCGGACTGACAGCCTTCCAGCCGTTCTTCGTCAGCCTCACGCTGCCCTACTCCGTCATCCGAGGAGAGGTGTTCACACTCAAAGCCACGGTCTTCAACTATCTCTCCCAATGCATTATGGTAAATATTCCTGCAGTCTTGCAGATAGAATCAATTATTGTGTTCAGCGGTGGATACAATGCGTCATTCCTTTTTTTCTGCCCTCAGGTGAATGTAACTCTGGCTGATTCAGAGCAGTTCAGCTCCAGAAACTGCGATGGCTGCCAGTACACGGTGTGTCTGTGTGGCGAGGAGAGCAGGACTTTCTCTTGGATTGTGACTCCGACGGCCCTTGGTAATATTCAATAAATAACACCAGTGTATTCTGCAATGTACTCAATTCTGTTTGGTCAAGAAACAAACTGATAATCATCTGGCCCTAAATCTTCACACTGAGTATGTCTTTGGACTTTCAGGGATTGAAGTTGAATGATTTTGATAGATTTTGATGTCATGCCTTGGTACTCTGTGAATTTTATCTCCCAGTTAAAATTGTTTCTTGGCTTTACACTTGCAGTTGGAACTTGCAGGAACAGTTAATAACTGAATATTTTTGTTGCCCTTGAAGAATATTTTATATCTTACAAAGGTGTTGAAAAATGGAATTTTAAAACAATGCATTTTCATTTCTTAAGATGCATTTTTTTTTGATTAATGAATTCTTTTTGATTCAAGGTTCTTGAATTTAACATTGTTTTACACTACACAAAGGAGAAAACAATCATGATCATGTATTAATCACATGTATTAGTTTTTTAAAGTCTATATTTAAGAATGCTACATTCATAGAGAATGACAAAAAATGACAAATATAAAAGCTACACAACTTATTGATTTGTGTATATCTTAATGTTCATACAAACTTGGAGCCGAAAGTGAGGACTGGAACAGCATAGAAAAAAATAAACTGAAAAAAATCAAACCAATTACCGTACAAATAACAATACAATGTTATAATGTCAATAAAATAGACCTGAAGGATATCAAAGATTACAAACCAATGATTAAAATTGAGACTTTTTTCTATAAGTAAAGCTTGAAAAAATTAAATAAAAATAATTTGTTAAAAAAATATCCCCAGATCCTGAGGGCCCCAGGGGCTAAAAGCAGACAGTACATATGTTTATAGTAATAAGTGATAGATCCTATTAATCTGTTTTTGCTTAAAATAGCAACTTCTTCATGAGGATGATGAAGATAGTGGAAGATATGTTGGGCTCATATAAAGTATGTCAGAGCAGGCGACTCAGTGGTTGTAAAGCCTACAGAGAATCTGTAAAATCAATTCATTCAGCAGCTCTTAATCAGTGCAGTGAGTTGCAAGCGTCCAGTGTGAAGGTGCTTTATTTCACCGTCTATGTCTGACTATGAACCAGAGTTAATATTGTCTTAATTAAAGACAAAACACACACTGGCTCTAATGATAGCTTAATGGCCACCAAAAGGGAGAGTGAGGTGAAGGGTGTTCAGTTGGTTGCAAACTCCAAATTCACCACTAGATGTCACTAAATATCACACAATGAAGTATGAAATATAGGAGTGCTCGATTTGGGGGTGTTTTTTTTTTTTTTTGTTACCAAATTTCTAACTTGTACTTAAATTTATTTTAGTTTCGCTATATTTACACTTTAAAATCCCGACAGTTATGAAGGAAAAAACCCACACTAATTAAAAAAAAAGTGCATAATATGGCAGTGTAGTAGTATAATGTACTTTAGTGATGTAGTATTTTGAAATTTTATTTTTGACTGAAAGTTAGATTTACAATTATTAGTTAACTTCTATTCCCTTCCATTTAATATAATAGGTTTTAATTAAATATAATGTCAGTGAAACTATCTTGCTACCTTACCTTTGACATGCTGCTTCTAAATGTTCTATTAGACCACTTTAACATGATATTTTTGGGGAAATATATTAAAACAATTAGCTGAGAACCATATGGAAAAAGAATCTAATTTCAGTGGTTTATCGGCACAAAATTTGATCCAGTAGCAGAATCCAGGAAGACATATCAGTTCATTTTCAAACAGTCAGCCAGCCCCAGCGCTGCAATCCCTTCCTCCTCATTACCACAGATAATTTTTCCACTTGAATCCTATTACTGTCAGAAATAATACAAGGCTGTCTTCATATCTTTAATATAATTTTTAATAGTGTTACTGTTGTTTGTTCCGTCTGTGACAGAGACAAGATAGAACAAGCTAATTAACCCTTATTAAGGCTCTGACAGCTGTTGCATCTGCACTGCTGGAAGGAAGAAAAGGAGGCTGTTGTTTTTAACGGCCTGAAAGCAGAGGATTTCCATCAGCCTCCATCAGCAGGGATGGAGACGAGGCTCTGATGAATGTCAAATTGCGCTCCTCTAACTCCCCCTTAGAGGAATGCTGACAATCACTTGTACTAACAAGTCAGGTAGTATCTCTGACGAAACACTCAGAAACCTCTCCCTCGGGGGGTGATCTGTACTTGTCCTCTGTGAAAAGGATTGTGGGCTGTGAAGGATGGGGGTGGGGGGTGTGGGATGGAGCAGTGTGGGGGAGAGGCGGTATAATAAGGCAACAAATGGGGATTAATGAGGGCGAATGAGATAGGAAACAGGGAGAGGAAGGAAAGCACACAGAGGAGGGATGGAGGAACGGGGAGAATAATGAGTCGGATTGAAAAGCAGACGGGAAGCGGTTTTGCCTCCGTACACAAAATGTGACAGTGTGTGTGACAAGGGAAGAGAGCGGTAATCAATACACCCCTGCTTCACAATAACATTGTATGTGTGCACACAGGTGAAGTGAGTCTGAAGGTCAGCGCCGAGGCCTTGAAGACTGACGAACTGTGTGGCAACGAGGTGGCCACCGTCCCAGACGTCGGCCACATTGACACGGTGGTTCGAACACTGCTGGTGCAGGTCAGTGGCATAAAAGTACAAAAGTGTCTAAAGAACAAGTCACTAGAACCCAAAGACTGAAAATTAAGAATATGATCATTATTGTCAGTCTAAATATAAACTATACCTGTGCCATTTGTGAGCAATTTAGTCACTGAAAAGCAGGAATGTCCCTAAAACATGTCACTCATATTGCACCTACACAGTGGAAAGTGGACTTCCCAAAACAATTCGGATTTTCCCTCTAGTTTTATGTTTAAATTAGGACTACATAAGCTCAACACAAAACATTATTCAAGTATTCTATAATTAAAACTGCATGATTCACTGTAATATCAAATACCAAAAAACACTTGCAAGAAGGAATGTGAAGGATTTGTTAAAATATGAAAGTTACATTCAAAAATAAACCACCACTGTTAGGCAACAACTAACGAAACATATTACCCAGGCAACTTGATTTATATTGTGCATTTCATGTACAAAAATCAGTTAACTGTTATAAACCAGAAGTCAAAGCAAGATCCAGAGGAAAATGATAGAATGCTTAAACAGCAAAATTTAGAAATATTAAAACTTTTATCAAAAGAAAGTACAGAGAAAGTTAATTACTAAGAGAAACAGTTATTATGATGATTTTAGTACAATATGACAGAGTTATTTTGCTAAAAGGTTCAAGGTACAATAAGAAGATAGTGCATGTTTTAGAGTTTAATCACTGGCAGATGAAAACACATGGATTTTTAAAAAAATCTACAGTGAGTATTTGTCAGTGACACAATATAAGCAATGTGTCACATGTACTGAACACCAACACTGCTCCATTCAAAGAGGTGTGTGTGTGATAGAGGGAACACTGGGTTTGATAAGTGTTGATAATTGATGATGTGGTTGTTCTCTCTCCATAAGGCTGAGGGGACGCCACAGATGATCAGTCACAACGCTCTGCTCTGTCCTGCAGGTGAGTGGTCATGTGGTCCTGTGTCACCGGCAGGTACCTCAACTCCTCAGGTCCATTTAAGACATTTGGGAATATGTTGATATTATTCTGGGTTTTGGAGCAGTATTTTCACGTTGGCAGTTTCAGAATATGTGTCTTATTTGGAGATTTTATCAGTCTAACATAGGGTCTCTCCCTGGTTTATGGGCAGTTCTGTGTATTGTACACAAACCAACTAAAGGTTGTTGAGACTGAAAAGGAGATGCATAGCATATAGCCCACATTTCTGGTCAAGCACAAACAGACATACTGTACTTGCAAACATTATTAAAAACCTGGATATCGATCGGGTTTTGGATGTGAGTCAGTACCACAACATCAGCCTTTAAAAGAAGGTGGTTGAATGGAAGAGGGAGGCTGCGTTCACATGGTTGAACAAAGAAAACTCTGGAAAACTGGAATGTTTTCTGCACCTTAACATGGATCTTCAGTGTGACGATTGGTTACTGCTGGACAACAATATTCATATTTAATACTCATAGCTGTCTCTATTTTTAAACAAAGCTAAACTTGTCTGCCCACATTAGCACAGATGTCATATGTGGAGATGGCGTTATGTAGCTCTAGACAGTATGCATTTATACATTTTATTATTTTGCATTTATTCATTCATTTAGTTTTTCTCTGCATGATGTATGTTTTCTGCTTTGTGTTTCCAGATGGTCCAGCAGAGAAGAATATCTCTCTCCTGATGCCTGAGATGTTTGTTGCTGGATCTGCCAGAGCCACAGTCTCTGTACTGGGTTTGTCAGCCGTTAATATCTTCTCCAAGTGTTAAGTCCTCCTCACAGTCTGTAATCCTGGAATCAGGCCTCTATGTTCTTTCATCTCTCCAGGTGACTTGATGGGCCGTGCCATGAAGAACCTGAACAAACTCCTGGCCATGCCCTACGGCTGTGGAGAGCAGAACATGGTGCTGTTTGCTCCCAATATCTTCATCCTCAACTACCTGAAAAGCACTGGTCAGCTGACCAAGGAGATTCTGGACAGGGCTGTGCACTTCCTGGAGTCTGGTCAGTTCTTGGAATTTTCTCTAACCTAGTGTGTGGCCATCAATCCTCCACAAAGTCTCAGATTGAGTAATACTTTTAGTGAAAATGTTTTTAGTTGCCAGTATCCTTGATTTGACTAGGCATAGATTATTATTTTTTACGTACTTATGATATACAGCCTTCAGCCTTCAGTGGCAACAGGGGCCCCGTTTGGAGAAGCACACAGAACTACTGGCAAAAAGCTACAAAATGTAGTGCCATGAAAGAAATATGTATGTATCAGTTAATATCAGTGTTGTGCAGTTCCGTCTGTGTTGCCATGGTAATGCTACACAACAAATACGCACATACGGTTACATATGTTCTGTTATGTTATGTTATGCTTTGTGATCATAACTTGGTTTTATATGAATGAACCTTCTGCAATCAGCTAATGCATTGTTTTGTGTTACATTGAAATGATTCCCACCTGGCCCAGGGCTTATGTTAAGTGAAATCAGTACAGTGTCTAATGTCACTGCTTTTAATGGACTCTTTAAATCCATCAGAGCCCTGGATAAAACAGTAACAGCAGTTCACAGAATACTGTAGCTGATTGCATTGATGGAGTAGATAAAAGTCACACTCAACCCTAAATAAAATAACTACGCTGACCTGGATCCACTATAAGTAATACATTAAGTATGGATAAGCAACTCATACAACCCACATTAAAGACTGCAAACCAACTTCTGACATTTAGAACATGATTCCACAGATCACCTCAATAAAGTACTTAATTTTTGGGCTGAAGCTAGATTTAAAGTCTCCATAGTATTTACATTTCTGGAAGACCATAGACACAGTAGAAGCTGTTAGATGATCTAATTCTAATGTCAGTTAGTTTGAGATGGAGAAAAGGGTTTTCCGCCAGATGAAGGAACAGTACTTTGAATATATTATATGCGTGTTGTAGGATATCAGAGGGAGCTCACCTACAAGCACAATGACGGCTCCTACAGCGCCTTTGGAAAAAGTGACGCGTCTGGAAACACATGGTGAGTAAAAACTCCTAACAATCAACAAAGTCAGCATGGTTGCATTTAGTTTGTACGGTCTGCGGTGAACATCGAGTAACCAGCTGTCTATGTTAATATTAAAAGGGGGGAAAAAAAATCTCCACTTGATTGATGATTCAGTTGTCATTTAACTGCACATGTACTTTTCACTTGTACATTATCATGCATTTAAACAGTGCATTTAACACATATGTACATAGTCCTCTTTAAAATCTTCTATTGTGTGCATACATTTACAATACAAAGTAAATGGAAATGTATACAGCTGATCTTTTCTGTAATTGTACTCCGTCTTGACCGCATGTAACAATATTATTAAAGTACACGTAAAACTAATGAATAATAAGGATATAAATTTGCTGATGATATAACTCCTTGGAATTGCATCACTTGTTATAGAATATTTAAAGGCATTTATTTAGGGCTTTAGGCTGTTAAATTGCATATTTTCAGCTCTAATCTCACACTTTTTGATAAGAGAGTAAGAATGGCGTGCAGCGGACACAGTGGGAGGTTCTCACACACACACACACACACACACACACACACACGTATAGACTGTCCTCTCTGTTGTTTGGCACAAGCGAACATCCTAATAATTTATTTCATTTATGAACAATCTGCCAGATTGTGAATATTTGCATTTAATGGGCTTAAAGCACAGTGCCTCTGGGGATTTAACAAACCCTCTGCTGTTTTCAGCCAGTACTGGGCAGTTTGGCAGTTGGTGAGTGTGTGTGGGTGTGTGTTTGTGGGTTTTTAGAAACTAGGGCTCTTAAGTGTTCAGATACAATTAATTCCAACAGGAGATTTGATGAACTTGTCTAAATCACTGGAAGTCCAACACCACTAGTCAACACAAAGAGGACTTTTGTTGAAATATGTGCAAATACAGTGATTTGTTTAAAGCTACTACATGTTTAATTTTCAATTTGACAAGTGAACGTAGTTTAAAATCAGAGAATGACCACTATCTCTGCCGCGTCACTCAACACTAAGGATGTTTTAAGCCTGTAATAGCTCATTGTTGGGATTCTTCTAGCAGAAAACAACACTGTTTGACACATTTTCTGCAGCATCTCAGTTGTTCTAATTTACAGGCTGCATGCTACCTGCTCTGCACCAAATGTCAGATCAATTTAGCAGCTTTAAAACCTGATAACTGTCAGGAAATTTAACAATTGAAGAGTAAACACTGGCCTGGGTTTTACAGGTGGACAAAGAATGCTATGTTGCTCTAAATATGCAAATAAGAAGAAGAAATTGACAGGAAGGAACAAAGACAATTCAGCTTTAAATAGAAATATTTAAATATAGTTATGTTAGAGTATTTTCTTCTGGATGAAAAGAAGGTGTTCATGCTTCATCTAAAACTAGTGCATGTGGGTGTTTCATGTTTCCTGCGTCTCATTCAGCTCCAGCTGTCTTTCTTTCAGCTCAGCTCAGAGGAATACGATCACATTGTGTTGTGATTGCAGCTCGGGCCAAGCGCTTCACGTTAGAGTGAGACGGGAGACTGTTATGTAATTGTCCTGTGGCTGGGTTCATGTTGGGGTTACCAACACACACACACCAAACTTGTTTTCTGAAAAATATGTCAGTGTATTTGCTGTGTGTGACCTTGCAGGCTGACCTCTTTTGTGATGAAATCCTTTGGCGGGGCCAGACCTTACATCTATGTGAATCCACAGCACATAGATGAAGCCAGGTTGTGGCTGTCCAGACACCAAAGGCGCAACGGCTGCATCAGATCTGTGGGGAAACTCTTCCACAATGGCATGAAGGTAAAGAGGTCACATTAAGACAGTGAGGTTTCAGCACACTTAGAAGTTGCTCCCCATTCACAATGTGGGATCAGGCCAGAATCAAGTCATCATACGACAGTAAAATGTTATCAGTGCATGCTGTCTGTCCGTGTCACTGTTGTACATGTGCTAAGGTGATGATCAGAGCCAAAGTAGAACATTTTTAATATGCTGCTAAAATGCCCCCAGCTCTGAGCCGAACTTCACCCACTGCATAATTTGAAAAATGCAAAAACCCAGGTGAAGGCAGAGAGGAGGCTGTGGGTGTTTGAAGCCAGAGTTGCTTAGTGACATCTCCAGGCCACAGAGAAATGGATAAGTCGCAATCACAAGACTGTTTTTTCTAGGGACTTTAATTTATTGAGTTATCCTCAAGTGAAAGTACCACCCACTTCTACTGGAAGGTTGATCTCTTGTATCAAGACCACAGGATTTTAACATAGCGGCGGAACCTGACAACCTCGCAAATTCAAATTGTGATTGATTCTAGGTAGAACATGCCGGTAGCTCAGGGCCATTGGTCCTTTCTTTACTTTACTTACATGTGTGTTTTATTTCATGGAAAATGTAAATTATCTGTCTTTGCATGCCATGTCTTTGCTAAAGTGACTTAATAGGAACAAAGCTAAGGTTAGTGATGCACCAGCCTCGAAGGCCACTGTTTTACGTTAGCCAAGATGGCGACTACTGAGGGGGGAGATTTGTCCAGTGGAGAAGAACTGACTACTGCATTGTTTCCGGTGTGAATGAATTCAAAATAGCAACGTAATGTTCAGAAGAAGATGACTGTGAGACACTGTCAGAGTGGAAATAAGAAGTGTAATATCATTGAACTTTGAGTTACGTTGCAAAGATTTGTAATTGCAATGATCCTGGGGAAGATGGACCACTCACCTCTGATCAGAGCATGTTAATGGTCATTATTTACATACATTTGATAGCATAAATAAGACCAAAATATTGGACTGTAACTCAGCATTGGTTTTGGATCATTTGAGTAGATGAAGCCTTTTTGAAACCTGAAAATGCACACACTTATGTAAATATATTGAGAGGGGCCAACAGTGACGGCAGTACTGATGTTTCATCATGGTACAGTCCTGTTGTTTGGTTTACAGCCCACAAAAACATGTTTAAGTGTGCAGTACCTCTTTAAAGGCCGGTGTTATACAGTTCTGCTTGGGTGAATTTTTCTCATAAGTAAAAGCACAGAATAGACTCAATGTGGGAAGCAATTTGCATAGAGAAGACTTTCAGGGAGCTTTGGATGTGTGCAGATTGCTCAGGGCCTGAAGGCAACACAGCGGAGGAATAATTGCTAGCCAGTGAGTCCCTCTCAAACTGCAGAAGTTAATGAAACTCCCCACAGCAGCCTGACGACTCTGTGTCTGAGGAACACAGGGCTCTTCTGAAGCGAAGAATTGTACCCATGTTTTACTTGTTCTGGTTTAAACGCTGCTGTAGGCACTCACCGGAGCTCTCAGGATGGATGTGTGATGTTAAATTCTGCTGCTGCACAAGCCAGTCCACCGTGGTTAAATACGAACCTCAGACCCAGAACAGTGTTGTCACTGGACAGAGGTTGATTCAGCCTTTACCCTAGACCTAGGCCTCAGTTACACTAGAAAGAACAGGGATAGGAGTACGAAATAAAATATTTAAAAGGGGTTATTGGATAAATATAACACCTGAGGACGAATTGGAGGAATTACAACAAGAATGTGGATGAAGCAGTGGTGATTAAAAGAAATAGCAGGTATACCATAAAATAGTATAAACCATTACAGAACACCCAGACAAGTAAAATATGACATAAATGAATCATCTTAACCCATAAAGACCCAGAACTATTTTTGTCGTGACCTCCAAATGAATTTTTCTTTACATTAACCTTTACTAAGTGATTTATCACCATTTATTATAATTTTATCTTTTGCATTTTTTGAGTGAAATTCAGATATTTTTGTTTATTTAATTTACTGCACATGGAGGTGTTGATAATGATTATACCAAAACAGAGAAGACAGAAGGAAACATGACTTTTTCAGCAAAATATATTTTTAATTCTACATAAAAACAAGCGTTTACAACCAGTCATTTGTCAAAGTACATGAACCAGTGTTGCAGAAGACAGTGGTGTTTCCATGTTAACTATGGTTGCATCTAAAAAAGACATCTGATGCTGCTGTATAACTGAGAAACTGCATTTTACCTGAATTATTTCACTGTGTTGATAGGATTTCAGTGGTTTTAGTGGTTAAAAAGTTCTTAAACATATTAGATCATTAGATACTTTTGGGTCATTAAGGATTAAACAAAAAGAGCAAGAAGTATAATATAGTTATTTTGTGTGTAGGATGTTGCAACAGTGCATGCAAAATGTTGAAGGAGAAGTTGTTTTGATTGAATGTGAGTTTAAGGAGCACTTTGTGGTATTAAAATGACTAAATTTGTACTAAAGAAAATGGCACATAAAAACACGTCTTTATGAAAACTTGCCATTTTCAGTTGTTGCGGTAGTTATTCTTTCATGCGGTAAAGGAGACTTTCAAAGAGATAACACACAGATGGAGGAAGGAGGGAAAATGACAATCTGGCCACAGTGTGATGGCAATATTAGTCTGGATTAGTCTGGAGTACTTTCAGCAGGTCCAGTTGCCAGGATGACGATGTCCCTGTCCAAACCTCACAAGGTCTCACTGAATGGTTTGAGTATGAAAGTGGTGTGAATGATGCGCCTATGGCCTTCCCAAGATCTCCACCAAATTGAACGTCTATGGGAGATTTTGTACTGACATGTTACAAAGTGCTCTCCAGCTCAAACATCAAACATGAAGAACAGACTGTCGAACTCATGCCAAGGAGCTCTGAAGCTGCTCTGGCGGCCTAATACGTTACCAGGGTACTTGGTGTTTTTTTGCGAAGTTCTGCACATCTTTACCAGCTGGCCCGTTCTTCCAGTAGTGACCAAAACCTTACTGTCACACTGAAATCAAGCTGCTGTGCTGAAACCACTTTAACTCTGTCCCTGAACACACCCTTGAATCCAAATCACATAACTGACGTAGGACGACGCACAAGCAGACGGAGCCTCCTGAGTCCTCCTTCACACTGGTGTGGAAAGGACAGATGTCAAAGTCATACTGTCAAGTCAGTTGTGTTGAAAGGCCCAAGTCAAGCCAGACATATGATGCACAATAAAAATGTTATTTTCAGCATTATTGTCCTCATATTTGGTGCACATTCAAGGCAAGAAGAGATGGTAAAAACAGATTTCTAAGGGAAGTTCTTGCAAGCAGAAAGTGCTTGCAAAAAAAAGTGCACTTCATCAACCATTCAGATGTGTGTCATATTGTGACACCAGATTATTTTGTAAATAGTTGCATATAGTTTTCCTAAAAAAAACACCTGAGGCACTGGCTGCATTTTGATGTAAAAAGTTGTATATAACTTATTTGCTAAATCTGTGGCTTTTTTTTTAAGTTTTCACTTTATATGCTCATTCTAACTTATAAAAATTGTTAATTCAACATGTTTTTGGTGAAAAACAGTAAAGAATATAACTTTTTCTTACACAGATTTCATATTTTTTGTGTGATTTCAGGATCAGTGTGTGAATGCAGCATGTCAAATGACAAAAAATTACTGTAAAGCCACACAGTTGAGGTTGCACTAAAAATAGGCAAGGTAAGGTAAAGGTAAACTATTTTTAAAGGGTAACATAAAGGCAAAATGAAAAGTATTCAAAAACAGCCAAAATTCAATCAGGCTCCTAAGGTTTAATATGGATTTGTTTGCTGTCTTGTAGTTTTTTTTCCTTTTTTTACACAAACTCATTCTACAGAACAGCACCTCTTTTTGACATAATCACCATTAGTGACTTAATGGTCAGTCCATCCCTGGTCAGACATGGATGTAACTGCTACTTCACCTCATAGGCAAGAAGTCAGTTGTTTTGTCCAAGAGGTTTTCATTCATTTAGTTTCTCAAGTATGTGCATCCAGTCCCCTTGGTTTTCTAAGCTGTTGTCACTCTGTTCCTATCTGCACCAGGGTGGGGTGAGTGACGACGTGTCCCTGACGGCCTACATCACAGTGGCTCTGCTGGAGCTGGACACCAACGTCACTGTGAGTCTGAGGTTACTATTTACAACTACACAATGATGTACTTACTGTGGTGTGTCAGCTGCTGATGTTATAAAAGACATATTCTGAACTATATATGATGAGTGTTGAAATGTAACCATACATACCTGTACTTCTACAAGAGTATTTTTATTTTAAGCAACTTCATACTTCAACTCCACTGCATCTTAGAGGCCCATTGTACTTTGTACTAGGCTACACTACAGCTTTGACAACTGTATTTATCTTCCTGAGCTGAAAAAAGCATGTATCTACAGAAGTGTTTTTGGATGTTTGTTAATCAATACTGAGTCGGTGTGTACTTATGCTAAAACTATGTTGGACTCCGTAGTGTCCTCTGGTCCCCTACCTAATCTGACCAGTGAGGACATGTTTAGTCCCATGTCTTCACTCAATCTCTGCCTGTCTAGGTGGTGTCCTGCCAACGACATACAGTTAGTTGACAATTGGCGGACTTTTTGGGGAAAGCCCGGTCTTATTAGGACAGACGGCATATGTCCCACTTGGACTGGTCCTGCTCTCTTATCCAAAAATCTGGCCACGTTTATTTCTGACCCAAAACCCTGACCCAGAGTTGAGACCAGGATGCAGAGTCGCAGTCTTCCACACTTCTGTGGTCTTCTAGAGCAGTTACCTACTGTAAACTATATAGAGACTGTGTCTGTCCCCGACCATGGA
>JAPQRQ010000006.1:2583381-2593411 GCA_037367365.1 Apogon talboti
TAAGAACATGTGAAATGATATATTTTAATATATATAAGTCGCACCTGAGTATAAGTCGCAGGACCAGACAAACTATGGAAAAAGTGCGACTTATAGTCCGGAACATACGGTACCTATTTTCTCACATGTAAAAGTGGTTCATTGAACATGTTTGTGGCATCATATTGTGACACCAGATTGTTTTGTAATAAAGGCATTGCCTGTATTTTCGTGTAAATAGTTGTATATAACTTTGTTATTTGCTAAATTTATATTTTTTATTTAGGTTTTTGTTTATTTTTTGAAGTTTTCAATTTATATGTTCATTATAAGTAAGAAAAATGGTTCATTCAACATGTTTTTGGTGAAAAATAGTGAAGAATCTAACTTTTTCCTACTCAGATTTTAGGTTCAGTGTGTTAATACAGCACTTTGAATGAAAAAAATAATTAAGTTACACAGATGAGGTTGTTCAGTAAACAGTTTTTTAAATGACAAATATAAAGGTCAAATCAAAAGTATTAAAAAATGGCCAAAATACACGCCGACTCCTAAGGGCTACAGCTGCTCCTGAGTTTGTTTGGACAGGTTTGGTTTGTGTTTTAGGAGGTGCAGAGAACTGCTACAGCCTGATTAAGTACTGAAGTGTTTGACATTGGTCTGTTTCCAGTCATTGTCATCATCCTTCAGCTCATGTTGAACTGGTTGACTTCTTGGGTCAGCTTCTTCCACCACTTCATACCAGACGAATAAGCCCAAAACCTAAAAGGCAACTCACATCACTCCTCTATTTCATTCATCATCATCGTTATTTCTAGTTAGAAAAATAGGCACAATTATTTGCCCCTCTACCATGACCGTTTTGCTCAGGAATGTGAGAAAAAAAGAACACTTTCCCCATTGTACTGACATCTAAAGTCTGAACATTCTGTGCAAGAAATAATGTAAAACTTAAATCGTACTGATTGAAGCCAGTAAAGCCTGAAGTCCTGGAGCCTGTTTTAAAGTTTCAACCGTGGTCCTGTGTTTGAAGTTTTGCACAGTTTTTTGAAGCCGTGGTCACTCAAATAATAAAACTGTATGATAGCACAGGTTACATTTCCCAGATTTTGGGGTTCCCAGATTTGTTTTGATGTGTGAATTGTGTAAGTGTTGTTAAAGCTGCAGAATGAGTTGCATGCTGAAAGTCAAACAGAAAAAGGTGAAAATACACTGAATAATGTGTCACCACTGGTTGAAGCTCATGAGCAGAAAATGCATTGTTTTGTAGTTTTTGTGCTTTGCATTTCATAGATATTTGACATGCTGATATTAGTTGTTTTCTTGCAGCTCAAGAGTGACCGGTCAGTGAAGCGTGTGGACATCGATGAAGGATTCATTAACATCTACTTAGACGGGGTGAGAAACACTGGCAGAAATGACAAAAGCATTGAACCGTACCTGAACTGTATGAGTGGAAGCTGATAAGGCCACTGGGTGACTGATGCTCATGTAGTTAAAGGAAGTGTGGGTTATTTTTTAACGGATTTCACTTTGAGGTCAACACATTTGTTCTAATGACAGCACGACTTGAATGTTTTTGGTAGAGAAGCTTTCATCTTAAAGGACACAATACTCAGGAACAAATATGACCTGTTTGTAAAGCAGAGGTGTCTTCCTCTAATGTGGAAACCACAGCATGAAAAGCACATGGCATGGCAACTGTCAAACCTGGATCAAAACACAGAACCGGTCACCCACAGATGTGTATTCACCCTGAGTGCATCCACATGTTTCTGTATGTGATAAAAGCATATGGGCGGAGCTGAACTGGGACTGCTGTCTGTTATTGCAGCTGAAGAAGGATGACAAACAGATTTACAGTGTGACAATAGAGGAGGATTTGCCCGTAAGAAACCTGAAACCAGCTGTGGTCAAAGTTTACGACTACTACCAGACAAGTAAGAGCCACAGGATCATGGTTTTTACCTGAACACCGAGTAAAACATGTACCATCTGCTCTTTTTATGTGATTTCTTATGTTTTTATTCATAATTTCAGGTGATGAGGCGGTCACTGACTACACCTCCCCCTGTGCAGAAAGTATGGAACTTTATTTTTGGTCATTATCACATCATATCTGTTTGTCTAATGTGTCTATATGTATATGTATATGAAAGTAACATTTAGAACACAGTAGAAAAGACACAGATCAGCCATAACACTACTGACACGGACAGGACAAATAGTGATTATGTCACTATGATACTATGGGTTGGACATATGAGGCAGCAAGTGAACATTCAGTCCTTGAAGCTGATGTGTGGGAAGCCACAAAATGATCAGTGTAAGGAACTGAATGACTGACCAGGTCTGTGTTGACCGGTGATGACCGGGTCAGAGCATCTCCAGAACTGCAGGCCTTGTTGGGAGTCTGCAGTGCTGAGTACCGGCTGAAAACTGCGCTCCAAGCATCTGTGGGAGGTGATGGACAAATAATTGTGATCCATGGAGGTCCACCTCTCTAGTCCTAGGACTTCAGGGTTCTGCTGCTGGTGTCCTGGTCCAGATACCACAGCACACCTTCAGAGGTCTGGTGGAGTGTCGGCCTCGGGTCAGAGCTGTTCTTATGGAAACAGGAGGAACCCACACAGTGTTAGACAGATGGTAGTGATACTCTGCCTATAGATGCTGGATTGGTTGAGATGCTTTTGGTCGGTACTGACCATTTTACACTGGAAAGGAACAAGATCTGGAGATGATCCGACCCAGTGGTTTGACCTTCACAAGTTCTCCTTTGTCACAGTTGCTCAGACCCCTACCCTTTCCCATTTTCCTGTTAAGAACACATCCGGTTTGAGGTCTACATGTTCACTTGCTGTCTAATATTTTATTTTATTATTATCATTATGAACTACTTTATATACAGTTGGGAGTTAAACTCACAGGAATGTGTCATGTCCTATAGAATCATCTTCTGTTCGTAGTGTCGCTCTCCTGCATTTTTGAGTGAATCCAAGGGGGGTTTAGTTTATTTAGCTCTGTTTCTACCTATGAAGGAACAACCTTCATCTCATTACAAACATTCAGTCAGGATGGCAGTTAGAGGGAAACACTGCAAAAAACGGTAACTACAGATGTCAGACAAAAGTAGGGGAGTAAAAAGTAAGTCTACTTCTGCGTCACTGCTGCTGCTGACCTTCTGTCTTTAATATTATGAAGAATGTTTAGAACCAAGTGTCCAGGGGCTTCACATTTCAACATAGTATTTAACATTTACCTTTAACGGAGGACCAGGTCTCATTTACACTGACCAAGAGGCAGCCGTCAGATGTACCACAGTGGACATATTTGTGGAATTGTGTGAATATTCTGAAGGTAACCTGAGTGACTGTTTTCCAGACGACACCGTCAATGAGCTGTGAGATCCACGTGGGCCTTTGGAAGAATCACTGCGTCAAAGAAACTGTGTTCATTTTTTGTCTTAGATTTTGATCCTTTATAATTGTTTTTAATTTGAGAGACTTGTTTTTCCACTTTTGTAATTTTACAAAGATTTTTTTCCCCCCTTTTTTGAACTTTTAATAGTTGTGGTTTTACTTGCTAGGCTTGTCCTCCTACAGTAAAATAATCAGTGAGCATGAAAACCGCATATTTTATTGTCTCCTCCTTCGACACTGGAACCTTCACATGCTTTTAACATGCTGAGATCAAGAAACAGAGCCGACATTAGGTAACATTTGTTTTTAATAGATTTGATAAAATCCATATTATTCATTTGTGAAAGTGACGCATGACACATACAGAGTACCAATAACACAGTATGGTCCAACTGTGAGTGTGTGTGTGTGTGTGTGTGTGTGTGTGTGTGTGTGTGTGTGTAGCATCTACTTTCTAGGAAAAAAAAAAAACAGTTCCATGGAGTGCTGGGTGACTTATTCTGTGTGTGTTTGTGTGTGCAGATGTGTGTGTTCTGCTGTACCAGTAAAAAAAAAGGTAGATTGATACAAGACTACCATACAATTTGAAATGTAACTGACAATAAACTTTCTAAAATGACAAAAATAAGTAAAAATTGTACTTCTTTTCATACAATACCGTTTCATTTCAATAATAAGATTCTTTTTCATTCAGGCATCCTCTTTACAGTATATTATGATTCCTTTCTTTTCAACATGGATAACACAATAATGTATATACCATCTACATACAGACATGGTTTAACAGCCTTGCCAGTGTTGAATAGTTTGGTTTGCACACGTTACCAGTGCAGGGAAAGTAAAGGCAAGGGGGACAGAATATATTAAGGTCTTTTCACTAGTCTTCAACTTCTCTTTATTCTTAGAAGTAAACGTGTCACTATCTCAGGCACAACAACCATAAATTATCATTACTTTACAACACATGAAACTCAGCAGTTCCACATGCGCAAAAAAAACAAAAAAAACAAACAACCTCACAGCATAGTCTGTCCTCTGCTACTAAACACAAACAATCTGTATCCGGCCCGTTAATGAACTACACACTGTCACATTCACAGACTAATCCATAGATTCACAATGTGATCATCAACACAGCGAAGACACCAGGAGTGTCTCTGGTCTGGTACAGTGTGTTAAAGCTCCAGATACAAGACTTTTTTATTCACGATCATGCACGAAGGCCTCGGGTCACAGTGGGGATTCAGAGCAGGAAGGGAAGAAATAGGCCAAACCAACTTTTAATGGCTCCTTCCACTTCCTTTCATTACGGAATGTACAAAATGCAATAAACTGACATTTCTTTTGCACGTTCCATATTATAAGGTTTAATTGATCTCTGATTCTAAGACATTATTTCAGAAACTTAGTGCTTCAAAACACCTAATCCTACATTTCCCACAATGCATCTAAATGCACCTTTTTATTAATCCTCACAAATTGGTAAAGTCAACAAATTGGTCAAAAGTCAGACTTGACAAAACCTCTTTAAAAATCTATGTTTGATGAGCAAAGTACAACATGTGAGTTTAATTTTTAAAGTTTAGTTTCCCGTCGTCTCCAGTGTTGAACTGGTTGTAATTTAAACCAAACTGATTCAGCGTTTACTACTGCGTTATGTTAAAACACAGCATTATGCAACAGCTTTCCACTTCATTATATAATAAATCCCGTATATTGTCATAATGTGCCACATTGGTTCAGTTACACAGTTTGAACATATGTCCACTTTCCTACATTGTGTAATTACATCTTTAATGTTCGGACCAAATAGATTTTTATGTCAGCATAAAGTTGAGCAGTTTGCAGTGACATTTTATATAGATCTAATAATTAAATATGTAAGCGACTGAACTAAAATAAATAATACATGAGATGATAAATGTAAGAGTCGTCGTCGTCTTCTCCTGCTTATCCGGGTCCGGGTCCGGGTCACGGGGGCAGCAGCCTCAGCAGAGATAGATGTAAGAGTGTGTAGAATAAATCAGTACAATAAAATTATTTTTATTAATGAAGCCATCCACTTTGGTTGGTTATCATATAGCACCGTACTGTAATAACCACCGTAATATGTAATAATTTATTTCAAAATGCGGCTTTTATGACATAATGAAGTGGAAAATTAGTTAAATTTTCTTGTGTTTTACCATAAGACACATTAACAAGTCCTTTCTCTTGCCTAATTCAACCATATAGAGTTTGATCCCCAGTGCGCAGGCCTTCAGTAACCCCACAGCCAAACATCCCATAGTTTAGAAAACCTCATGCAAATGAGTCCAAATATTCATTACAGCTCAGAAGCAGAAATGACATGCGTCCACACTGTCGTAGCCTTCAGGAGAGGCTGTGGCGGACTTGCAGACATGGCGTCGGTCACGACACAAAGTCAAGGCACAGTTCTGAATTGCATTACTTCCGTATAGTGGGTGTTATGTGGTGCTGGGTCACATGGTCACTGTGGCGCCCTCTAGTGGTTGTTGCTTTACGCTGGCAGTGATGACGCCTGCTCTCCAGTTGTCGCTCCATCATCCAGTTAGCTAAAGGCTACTTAGCACAATAGATGAGCTTCTTCTGTTTGTGTGCACACATACTGTACATGTACATTTTGCACCTTGAGTTGGCAACATGATGGCAAAATACAGTGAAATATACAATAAGTGTCAACAAAACTACGGAGGATGTGGCCTCTACGGTTTGACCAAAATACAGGTTCCTCACAAGCGTGGATATTAGTTCCTCATGTTCCTAATTAGGAATGATGGGGAGGACTGTCACTTTTTTCCCTTTGTGCATTAATTTACTAATTTGTTAAATTTTGGAGATTAATCATCGTGGAACCATAAATCAGATCAGCCTGACTAGGCAATACATTTGTATTAAGTTAGAGTGGAAATTAGTATTTAAAATTTACATTTTTGGATCTTTTTCCCCATACTTTCTTACCAATACTTAGGTTAAAAAAAAAAACAAAACAAAGTTTGAGACCATTTTCATTTCCGTAGGTTAATAATTTAGCTAGCACTAGGAGACTGTTAGCATAACAGAAGCTAGGAGAATTAAAATAAAATGAACAGAATTATCTACATATGTTGGATTAATATAAGTTTAAAAAGTGCAGATGTATCAATGTTAAATTATTGTTTTTTTTGTTTATTTCTGTCAGCCAGCTTATCTGTTCCCAGTCTGTCCGATCTTTTATGCTAAGATAAGCTAACTAATGGTGCTAGCTTCATATTTAACACACATGAAGGTTAACTGCTCTACTCAGAAAATAAATAATCATATCTCCTCCACTGCTTGAACATATATTTACATTGTGCTCATATTTTGAGAATTTTGTCACAGTTTTGAACTACAGACTGAACGTAATGTGGTTTTTCAGCCACTTTGATGCTAATATTCAACTCTAATATACACTTCTTGTGTTCCTCTTATATTGGTCAAACCGCAGTGAGAACTGCAGAATGAACTCCTGAGCTGTAGTGGGTCAGAATCTAACAGAAAACGTGTCCAGTTACTTTGGTCAGCCTGTATGTGGTAATAAGGTGATAATAAATAGGAGTCAGCACTGGATACTTCCACTGATCAGTTGAACGCTGCTCATTATTTAGTGTTTTCAGTGTAGAAGCAGCAATGAGGACAATATGTGTCCTGGACTTTCCATAGTCTGCATTAAATGACATTTCTATCATTCATTTTACATTTTGAATACATTTTTTCTATCCTGATTACACTGATTGAAACCTAGTCATGACGGACACTCAAATGAAAACATTGGCATTGTGTCTTTTGGCAATTTCCTCTATTATATGTAAAAAAAAAAAAAAAAAAAAAAAAAATAGAAAGAAAAAAGAAAGAAAGAATACAAAATGTTCAACAGTAACTACAAGATTTCCATTTGGCAATATAGAAAGGCTTTTTAAAAGTCTTTGACAGGTATACATTTGGTTTATATACAGAGCTGTGTGTGTGTGTGTGTGTGTGTGTGTGTGTGTGTGTGTGTCCTCCCTTTTTCAATCCAACCAAAATCACGTAGAAAATGTGGAGGTGAAACATCTACATATCAATATCAAAAAAAGTGTGAGATTAAAAATGAAAAGTTAACGAGGAAGGCGTTTTGTCTGGAAACAGGAAGGACCTGTAGAGTCTGATGGGAGAGTCCCTGCCGATACGGTCCGCCCGCCACCCCATCCCTCTCAGTTCATGAACTGCGTGTATCCCTCGGCCCCCGTCACGATCACATCCATCCAGATTCTCATGGCCTCTGCCGAAGGGGCCACCATGTAGTAGAGCCGGTCGTGGGTTTTTACGCAGAAGGTCAGGGAGGGGTTTGGGCTCTGAATGAGGGAACATTAAGAGTCAGACTTTAACCGTGAGCACAGCTCCAGCACCAAGCAGATGTTAGCTTCATGTCACATAGGTCAGATATTTAAAAAAGGATGTCTACTTAAATCTGACATCTTTCAGAACATACAGTACGTGGGATTCATAATTTCACTATTTATGTGACGCCTCATTGGAGCAGGAGGGACACAAGAAAATGGGATATTATCTATAAATATAACGTTCTAACCAACCAGTTTCTAACTAACCTATTTATTTATTTTGAATGTAACACTGGCTGTTTTTCAAAGCTAGTGCAACCTTTTTTTTCAGCTGTCCTTCAGTTTTCAGTGTCAAATTTCCTAATCTAAATGAATGTATACGTTTGACTATTTCGCACATTACTTGTGATCAATTTGATGAAAGTATATTTCACAAGTCACGCAAAAGAAGATACAGTGCATTGTATTCACATTCTCCATAGGAAACATCCATGAAAAAAACTGATGGAAAAAACATTCAGACTTTTTTCTATCTTGTCGGTGGTCAGAGTAACATGGTAAATGGACTGCACTTCTGTGGTGCTTTTCCACACCTTCGAGGTGCCTAAAGGCTTTACATTGCCTCTGCTTCGCTCTGCTGCCATGTAAGGCACTGCCAGGCTCCACTGGGAGCAGTTTAGGCTTCAGCTCCTGCCCAAGGACACGTCGACACGTGGACAGTCGGAGCCAGGATTCGAACTGCCAACCCTTCGGTCACTGTTGCCAACTGAGCCGCAGCCGCTCAGAGTAGAGTGTCAGGTTTTATTCTTGTACAAAGGAGCTGTAACTTGTGGGTTTTTTTACCCAGAGCTGAACTGTGACTAAACGTACTGGTCCTCCACATGAGTCACACCTACAGGCGACATTTACAGAAACAAATAACAATGCTGACCTTGCAGGAAAGCACTTGAAAATTAAATATCTCAAATATGAGTAAATAACACCTTTGTGGACCATGGGCAGTGACAGCCACTGTCACAGAGACAGACGGAGGACACCCTCTGTCCCCAGAGACTGAGCTGTAAATGCCTGCATCACATAGACGGGAAACTCTAGGACTGATTTAGTTTTGTTTGTTTTCCACTGGTTACGTTGGCCCTGCTGCACACTTAGTCACTTTGTCAATGCATCTCTTTGCAGTGTGGAATTATCCATCTACTGCATCACAGTATTCTTCAGTACAGTGCTGTGCATTCCAATGTTTCTATATATTATTTCTGTATTCATTGATTTTATATCATTCTAGAGTATTCATCATTTATATCAGTATATTGGTGTAGTGAACAAAGGGGCTTATTTCATTGTGAAAGTTAAATCACTACATTTTATTTAATTGCTAAATATTTATTTGTATTACTAAAGCTTTATTGTTTGTGTGTAGCTGATTGGCATTTATATTTCTACAGAAAGAAAGAAAGAAAAGAAAAAAGGAAGGAAAGGGAAAAGAAGTAAAGACAGAAGGAGAGGGAAGGATAAAAAAAACAAGACAAAACAAAGAAGAAACAATGAAGTAAATCTCCATGTCCACACATGTACTTGGCTCAAAGGGAACGCCAACACTCATTAAAACAGCTCAGAAAAACATACACAGGCTGCATCACAACTGTATTTTCCACTAGAAAACCAACTTCAGCATGTTCGCCTGCTCTAAATCACTTTCCTTTCTCCAAACCATCACACTTCTGTCTGAGCTTAAATGTGCCAGACTCTGAAGTTTCTCCCTCTGTAATGTGACATTGGAAGTGACAAGGAAAATCAAAGATTGAGACTTGATCAGAGCCACACAGTTAGTCAGAAGTGTGTGTGATGCGACGGGCCGTCAAACACACGCAGAAGATGAGGAGGCAGCGGCTCCGCTTTGTCTGAGATTAAAGAAAATAAAAAATAGCCAAACAGCCCTGATCATAAAGAAGCAAGAGGTACAGAAGAAAGGAGCGGTTGTTGGTCTAAAATGACTTCACAACATAATTCATCTGGATTGAACTGTTCCTAAAGTGGAGGGAGGATTTCCCTGCTAGAGTAAGATCTGGTTTGTTCAAGTGGGAACACTGGGATGGACAGAGGGATCAGGCAGGATCACACACACACACACACACTCACACACACACACACATACACACGCACACACACACACACACACATACACACGCACACACATACACATAAACACACGGACACACACACACACACACACACACACAAACACACACACCCACACACACACACACA
>JAPQRQ010000006.1:2599769-2622120 GCA_037367365.1 Apogon talboti
GTTCTTGGGCTGTCTGGTATGAACTACATGTCTGAGATCTCCCCAAAGTGGCTCAATAATACTGAGGTCAGGAGACTCTGCTGTAGCCAATGACAGGTGGACTTGGCCTTGTGTTTTGGGTCACTGTCATGTTGGAACATCCAAGACCGTCCCATGTGCATTCTGTCAGGGTATGGAAACTTATGAGCACAACTGTACATGAAAAGAAAATGTAGAGAAAAAGACTGAACAGATTTGTACCGAATTGAGAAAACTTAAGCTGTACCCTCTTTTAATTTTTATTGACTTTTGTTCTGTAGACTGAGGACACATCAGCACAAACAGATGAAGACTTTTACTTTGTATAAATACAAGTGACTGACTGCATCGAGCGGCTGTGCGGAACCTTTGTTATTCTATTCATTACTAACTATCGACATCAGCAGTGCAAAGACATCATTAATCACAGAGTATGGATGCAGCTCAACTGAGACATCATAATACACTGCACACTATTGAAACAAGCACATACCCGAGATTCAATAAGTCTGGCTTTCTCCAGCTGCGCCTCTTTCAGCATTTTCTCCATCTCCTCAATCTTCAGCGCGTCCACTCCACCAACACTGTCAAACACAAAGAAGGCTTTTCTGTGAGTTCGTCTTTTCACACAGCGTAATAGCATATTGCAAATACCAATAAGTATGTGAATTACAGTCAAAACACTGGTGGCAAATTCCAGAACAAAACCATTTTTCATGTCAGTGGAAAAGCCTGTGTAATAACGATAAAAACTTTCTTCGAAAAGCCCAAGGGATAACAACTGCTACAACAAGCAACGTAAACACAAAAAAATGGATTTAGCTGATGGCAGAAGCTTCATTCATATACTGTAAAACCAAGTTATGATAAAAAAAATGTAGGGCTGCACGATGAATCGATTTTAAATCAAAATCAGATTTTTTAATTAGGACAATTTTTTAAAAAGGGTAATCGTCAAATCAGTTTCGTCTCTCTTGTGTCTCTGGGCCGCATGCCTCCGGGCTACTGTAGGCTCCGCCTCCTAACTGTGAGAGTGGTCTCCACAGTCTTTGGACTCCACACACCAGTACAAGAATGCCGTTTTCTAAGGAGAGTCAGAAGTTTGTGCTAAAAATAGCAAGAGCAGGTCGGTTGTGTGGAATTGGTACAGTGTCGCGTACCCCTGTATTTTTTTTACCCCCAAGAATTATGCGCATGCTCCAAACTGACATGTGACATGTGCAACCGCATTCTTTTCGAAGTAAACATCCGGTAGTGAAACCTGTCATACTAAATATACCCCTGTGCAGATTTTCAGAAAATAATAAAAATTAGGAGAGTTGTCTTCCATATTATTCGGATCACTATAACGTTCAAGCATGTGTTAACTTATTTATCTGGTTGACATCGTTTTTGTCAAATAAAAGTGAATGGATGTATGATTATTAGTTTGCATTCTGTGTTACTCTTACATTTACTCAGTCAGTAATTGTTAATTGCAAATTCCAATGTACATGATATAAGATGGATTTGTTTGTGATCAACTTCAGATGAGTTTCTGCACAATAGTATTTGTGTTACTGCGACTGAGGATATCTATTACTATTACATACTGAATTTACAATCTAGCTGTACCAGATTCATCCCCCTGTGCTAACTATACCCCATTACAATAACACTGCTATATATATCTAAAAAAAAATATTTTATACATCTATATATAAAACATACCAAGCTGTACTGAAATTTTTCTTGACATTCCTGTTGTTTATTTATCATTTACTATAGTAAATTTCATTTTATTTGGATATTCCAAACTACATAGTTATTGGAGGTAAAAATAATACGGGTGTGAACAAACATGCTGTGTGCTGTACCAAATTTACCCATGTAGTGCCCATGAGCGAAAACACCGGAAGGACAAAAATAATACAGGGGTAAAGATTGTGTGTGACAACGGCTTCCAAGTTTCCAATGAAGACCAAACCATTCGTTGCTCTAAACTCGGCCTAAAGGCGGTATCTGTCAAAGACGGCAGCACAACCAGCTTATTCAGCACCTCAAACGTCATCATACACCAGAGTGGGAGCAGTGCGTTGCATTGCATGCTGAACACAAAAACAACAGGTCGACTTCTGTTGTCTTTTGTAGTTTTACCCAAAAATCTAAATTGAAAATCGAATTTTTAAAGGAAAAAAATCAGGATTTTATTTTTGGCCAAAATCGTGCAGCGCTACAGAAGAGAAAGTCAAAATTCCTAATTATCACTTTATAATATGATTTATTTTTGCTCTTCTTCTTCTTCTTTTACCGGGGCAACCAGTGCTTAAGAGACTACATCAGAAACTTCTCAAACAACAAAAGTGAGTTATTAGTAAATGGAACCAATCTCTGTTGAAGAGCAGGACAACATTGGCTGGAGTGATGAGAACTTCCCAGTTTTGGTCCATTTGTAAAGGTAAATAACAGCTGCACACTACAGGAATGCACAGTATATAGGGTAACATCACAAAGACATCTGTCATTGCGATGTTACATTATTAGTTAATTTCACTGTCGTCACTTAAAGTCGGTAATATTTTTCCACATTTGTAACATGGGACAGATGCAGGCAGGAAATGTGGATGAAGCGAGCAAACATGGACAAGAGTCTACATGACACAGGAAGCCGAAATCATGAACAGATGGACAAAACAAGAAGCGCATACTAAAATGAGGCTCTATTTTTGTCCCATTATTTGAGTACACGTGTCTGATTTGGACTGGAAAAACATACTTTTCAAATTCTCCAAAATTTACATGATAGGAAACAATACATTCTTATATTGGAATATGAGGTGTTCACATTACACAGGCCTGATCTGTGGTTATTTCCTAACAATTGTAGTAATTAACAGGCTCTACGAGGTTGCTGCAGTTTGACAATTTTTACAGGAATCTCATTTACTGACTCATATGAGACAGTGTCTGGACCTAAATTTGTTAATAAAGTTTCATGCTTTGCCATTACCTCCCTCCCTCCAGTCACAGCTGTCAGTCTCTGCTGCAACCCTGAGTAAATCCAATTACTGTCATTTAAAAAAATCAGCACTAATAGTTTTCAGAATTTGGCTCTTGAGAGATGTAAAGCAATTATGAACAATAGGTGTCGCAAACTACATGCTGTGTTTGACGCTGTTACTGTAATACAGTACACAGCGTGTCCACATGAACAGATGGTCTCCACATTAGCCAATGCACTTTGAAAGGCTTTAACTGGTGGGGAGCAGCAGCAGATTAGTGTCTTTGTGGATTTTTGGAACGTGTCTGTGTTTCATTCATACTGTCTGAGATTAGATTTTAGAGTAGTTACACATTGGAAAAGTATGGGCCCCTAACGTACACACATAGACATGTTCTCAAACAAAGCATACTTTGCAGACAAATGCAAAAGGAAAAAAAATACAAACGTACATTTGTGGTATCTGTATATGTGTTTTTATTCATAACTAATAAATAATAATAATGACGTAAAGCATGGGTGTTAAACTCATTTAATTTCAGGGCCACATACAGCCCAATTTGATCTCAAACGGGCAGCACCAGTAAAATAATAGCATAATGACCTATAAATAACAACACCTCCAGAGTTTTCTCTTTGTTTTTAGTGTAAGGGCTCATTTATGCTCTATGTTAAAGACGCAGACGGATACGGACGGACCGTTCTGTCCGTCCTCCCTGTACATTACGTGCATAATTCTGTCTGTTTTCCGGGAGCTTGCGGATGCGTACCCAGATGGAGAATACGGAGCAGTACCGCTGGGAACCGTGGAGGCAGTGTTGAGGTGTGAAGAGGATAATGTCCAGAAATAGTGGTACTTTTCAAAGAGCGACTGTGTGAGTTAGTGAAAAACTACCCACATATTTATGAAAACTACCCTTGTCAATATAAACATTATTATCCTCATTAGTAAAACCTTCTCTGTCGTTGCCATGTTTGTTATTATTGACTATCTTCTTCTCAAAAATCTGTACTCTTCTTCGTGGTATTAAGCCAGTATGGTCATTAAGAGCGGCGCCCTCTGGCACTCAGTCCAACACATTGGACTCTGAAGTATGAAGGCAGTGACGCTTGACAACGTTAGAAAGGGACGTGCCAATTTGCGTACGTAAAACGAGCATTAAAGAGCCTTAAAAAGACTAAAATGACGTGAAAATGTTTACATTTACAAACTATCCTTTGACACATAATGTGAATAATCTGAACAACTTGAAATTTCTTAAGAAAAATAAGTGAATTTTAACATTATGCCTCAGCTAATTATTTACACATGTGCATTACAGCTTTCAGATCGGAGTGGATCAACAAATACACAAAACATTTACTAACAGACACATGGACCTGGAAAATGTATTATCTAATGCATATTGTTCTGTGAAATTTTTGCACTTTGGAAGTTCATCCCGAGGGTGTGGCAGATTTGGCACGTGGGCCGTATGTTTGACACCCCTGACATAAAGTACTGGTATCTGACATAGCTCATACCTGGACATGTTATCTGGTGAGCAGGCTGAGTTGTTCCCGGTGGATATGCTGGTGTCCATGCTGTCGGAGCTTTCCAGGCTCAGTGTGTCGTAAGGCTGCTCTCCAGATGGAGGGTGGTGGTGCAGGATGGAGTGGTGAACCAGAGGGGGGGGGGCTGCAGAGCTGTGGCTCAGCGCTGGGCTGTAGGCCATGACCGGGGAGCTGGAAGGCGACGGGGAGGAGGAGGTGATGAGGTGGGGCTGGGAGCCGTGGAGCGCCTCCCACTGGCACTGGGCCTCCGCCGCTGCTCGCTGTTTGAGCTCGGCTAAGCGGCGCCGCTGCTCTTCAATCACTTGCTGACCTGAAAGCAGGGGGAGAAATGCGATCAATAGACCTGTTGTCACTCTGAAGGGTTAGTTCAGATTTCTGAAGTGGGGTTGTATGAGGACATGTAATACCTACAGCAGATGATGGCTGAGTGTTTTAAGCCTCCATGTGGAGAAGCGGCTAAGAAATGTACTGTAATGGAATGAGGCAGGAGCAAAACTTATATTGTAAATTAAGTGAATACTATCTTTAGAATATTTTAACTACTTTATTTTCCAACAGGGGAGTGCAGCTGTTAGATCACAGCCTCTTCAAAGCCACCAGACTCCATTGACAAATACAGTAATTTTACCTTGTGAAACATGAAAGTTGCAGGTATATTGCTTACTTGGTTTATTGGTACCACTATTTTAATACATATGTTCAGATTCAAGCCAACAAATGAAGCTATCTAATCAAGGCAGCAATTCCTGCCTTCAGAGATAAAATGACCCTTTTTGTCAACAGAGTCCGGTGGCTGCAAGAGCGCACAAATGAATGTCACATCAATGTAACAAGGGTTGTCTGACAGGAAGGTAAAATGGTGAAACTATTCTTAGTATACTGTACATCTAACTGAGTCTGTTTTTTAGGTGGCTATGTTCCATTTTTTCCTGCTGACCACATCCAAAGAAGTACATCTCTTAGCATCTCTGCCTCTCCAAACTGGGCCTATCCTGACTGCCATCTACTGTAAATAATGCACTGACAGTAGAAAAGTACCTCAGATATCCACACATCAAAAAATTCCAAGCTAACCCTTTAATAAGAAGTGGAGGACCCCATAAATAAGTCAGAGTTTTTTCACTTTCTACAGAGCTGGAAACATTGCCAAATGTAAACCAACATGCTAGCTACACTGAGGAATCACTAAATATACCATCACCAGCATATAAACCATGAGACCATGACCATGCACCACACATACAAGTATGTGCTCTCTTCAAAGCCACGAACTTGAAGATGTTACTGCCAACATCCCATCACCAGAAAGTTTAACAGCTGCACAGAAAGTTCATCTGCCCAACTTCTGTCTTTTCATTCGCCGCTGCTGTGCTCCTGATAACGGGCACATACAGTACATCTGGAAAGAGATGCCGAGATCAATAACTCCTACGGAGGAGCACACTTGAAGTTTGCACATGCAAGATTTATTCTCTAGCAGCAGGAATGTTCATAGAAGATTGATGGAAGAAGAAAGAGTGTTCAATGCTGCAGACAAAGGAAAGATGAAAAGGATTTATTGGGGGAGAGGAGTTAATGACACACCTGAGATGGAGGAAGCAGATCGAGAGAGAGGATGAAGAGAGGAGCAGAGTCTGTTAGTGGAGCCTGAAATTAACAGCCGCCAAATGTCAAGTACTGGTAAATGTTACTTTTGAGGGAAAAATCAATACAGGTGAGCTGACAGACTGGCTTTATTCACAGATAGGACTTGAATTTTTTAGGTCTAGTCTTTGGTCTCTGCCTGTGTCTGAGACGCCTGACAGGCTTTGGATTGGCTGCTTTCTGCATCTAAATCTCTTCTCCTGTCTGCATGTTTACTTTGCCAATTAAAGGCTTTATAATTATGGAATTACTGAGTGATCCTGTTTTACTATTATATATGATGTTTCAGACTCATTTTACTGCTGCCTTAATGGCTATGATGCATTTTACTGCTCTGTTTAAGGTTGAGCTCATTCAAACAACTTTATATTTAGCTGTTAGATCTATAGCAATGCTTTGTAACTGCATTTTCCAGCTACTCAAAGGAGTCTTTAATTTAGCTTAAAAAGAAGAATTGTCTGAGGCCATTAAGGGACTCTTAATCCTTCAGTTTAACGCAATAATTCACAACCTGTAATTTGGAAATTAAGTAAAGCTGTCAGGCAAATGTAGTGGAATAAAAAGAACAATATTTGCCCTGAGATATAGTGGAGAGGAGGAAAAAGGCACCGCAGAATGGGAATATTTAAGTCTGGTTACCGCAAATCTGTACTTACATACAGATCCTGAACAAAAGTAATTGTATTTCATCAGTGACTACATAACCTAGGCAGCGTTGACAGTGGTGATATTGGAAAAAGATGAAACACTTAACATCAGCAGTTAATTTCAGACTTTGAGGAGCAAGGAAAAAAAGATTCCGCTGAACAAACTGGGTGCCACTCCTGGACGCACTGATCCATCTACCTGCCGAGCTTCCCTCTATGGTGGGCTGTCTGGATGCCTGGGGCTCTGCGGTGCAGCGGTGCAGGGAGACAGAGACAGGCGTGAGGAAACCCTTAACTACAGACGCTGACAGATATGACCAACCCAGCACCCGTGGGTGGCAGCCAGCTCATCTAAAAACACCAAACAGCTTTCCCCCTGATCCGTTTAGTGAACCAGTCCCGAGGCGTGAGGGATATTATAATCTGTGAAAGGCATTGTCGTCACATAAACGCAGCTCTGTGGGGAAGAGCCGGGCAGCGCTTCACAATAACCAGCCTAGAAAAATGTCCATTTTACTGCTGAATATGTAGTGATGCTTTACACACCATTCCAGCAGATGGTGTCTGTTTCACCTCTGTTCTCTGTTTTACGTTCAGACACTGAGCCTCATCAATCATGAACTTTGCAACAGACATCTGAAAACATGGAATTATTTACTGATGACATGCTTGATATACTGGTACAGTTATTTTCATTATGCATTAATCTTGTTTTTCTGACCTAAACTGCTGTATTTGAATAGTTTTTTTTTAAATATTAAATTGACAACACAAACCAATAATAGAAAAAGGCTTTAAAGGTAACAACCATCATTAAAGTACTATTTATGTTGTAATTGGATGAAACCGTTCACATGTAAAAATGGCTTATTCTGAGTCAGGTTTTGATTGGTTTTATTTGATAAATAGGACTTGAGATAATGTGCCTGTGAACAATGGAAAACAAAACGAAAGTGAGCCTTTCACCAGTAACACATTTTAAAGTTAAAATAGAGACAGACTGAATAAACCTTGATGACAGCTTTACTTAATGCATCAGTGATAAGTTCTTTCCCTTTTATCACCAAAATTATTCACTGAAAAAAGTCAGAGTTTTAATCTGTTTTTTGGGTTGGGGTTTGATATATGTACTGACTGTCTTAGATTTTTGTGGCTGTTTAATGAGACACTCAACTTTGACACCGTATATTCACTCCTTCAAACCAAACTTCCTAAGGCTTTGACAGTTTGTTGTTACTGAATACAGTAGAACCTCGCAGTACGCATTTAATTCATTCCATGACCATGGTCGTTTTGCAGTTTACTCATTTTATGCATCAATTTTCAAGAACTGCGGCTCCTAAAGCAAATTTCTCATACTACAGCGCACTCGTATGCTGAGGTTCCACTTGACTCATTTAGCCTTTAGCAGCATTCAGGACCATTGTCCTCAGTTACCTTTCTGCTGCAGGGCGAGCTGCCTCTTGGTCTCGATGTCCTGCAGGGTTGCAGCCAGGTTCCTGGGAAGACTGCTGGTGCTGTTGGCCGCCAGCAGGGGACTCTGCTGGACCAGAGCATGGACAGAAGACAGAGGCTTAGAGCTGAACATCCACCACCGGGGTCTGCGTCATGCAGGTTTAAGACTACACCTGCACAGATAAAGTCTACCTTGGAGCTTGTGTTGCGTCCCAGTGTTGCTGCTCCATGCGGCAAAGGTGAGGCCGAACCCAGTTTATGTTGGTGAAATATTCCTGGATCGCTGTCCAGCTTTGAGCGGAAAACCTGATGGAGAAACAAACAAACAGGATGAAGACATCAAGATTACATAGTGTTGACAACATGTTAAGGCAAAACCATTTCAGAGATGGAAATGGTTACAGTTAAATTCCATTATGGATGAGTTAAAAGCACCTGCAGAAAAAAAATGGTTAAAAGCATGATTAGCATTATGCATTGAGTGTTGTTGGATTCACTTAATAAATCAAGCTTCAATCAGCTGTTCATTTTAGTATCTGACTAAAAATATCAAAGAGCATATACACAAACACACACATACAGCTCCATCTCCAGCTCTTTGATCAGGTTCACTTAACTTAATGCTGCACTCATGTACTACAGTATGGGAGTTCTGATGCTTCAAAGTAGTGACTTCAAAGTGTTTACACATTCAGACTTATTTTAAGTGATGACTGAAGTTTTCTGTGGACTTCTTTTTCTGCTGCAGGCAACAACCCTCAGTTTTCTTTCAAAGGTAACACTGCAAGCCGAATTCATTTTACACCAAATCAAACAGGTCTGACTTGGCAAATCTTCTACATGCCATTGATTTGAGGAGTGAGACTGAAATTCAAAGATACACTCTAATATACAGTGTACTTTATGACAGGGTGTAAAGCCAGCGTGTGAAAGCTAAGATGCTTTCTAGTCAGGGTTTCTGCAAGTTTCAATATGTTAAACTACACTCATGATGACCTGAGAGGGCCTTGAGTGTAAGAACTATTTCTCATTGATGCTGAAAAGAAAAAAGTACGGAGCAGCATGGGGAGTTTCAAATGTGTTACTTTCAGCAGGCTTTTCTTGACTGTGATCTTTCTTGAGGCTAATTATATGGGTGTGTTTTTGATGAGAAGATACTACGTTAGCACACATACTCGCTGAGAATGAACAGTCTACAGAATTATGTTGTATTGTGTTTTTATTTATGTTATTGTGTCATAAATACAAACATTTACTTTATTTGCAGTTAGTCAAGTGCACAAATTACCTTTTTTTGGGTAGGGATTTAAGTGCTAATATAAACTAATGTAATGCAGACTGTTAATTAACATTAACTTCAGAATTTAATAAATTCAGAGCGTCAGATTTGTATTTAGGACATTTTAAGGTAATACATTCAGGTTATTGGATTTTCTTTCCATTTTCATTTTCAGAAACCCTGCCAGACCTTCACTGTTCACCTAAATTTCCATCTGAATGCAGCCTCTGAAGTCCTGACATACACAACCCCAATGTTCCTCTTCCTTTCAGTACAGACACACACATAGATTGAACTTGTTCTCTGGCTTTGAATCAGCAGCATGATGAAGGTTGGGAGAGGGATTATATCACCCAGAAACAGCAGATGGAAAAAAGGGGAAAAGGAAGAGCCTCTACCTGCAGTGTAGCCCTGCGGCCTGACAGCGACTTGGCTGGCAGAGGGGGGGGGCAGAGCTGGCTGGATCCAGCCATCAGCTCCTGGTACCACTGCTCTAAATCTATCTTGGGAAGGTGAGGTCTAATGCCTTCTGACTGGTACTGGAGAGTTCACGGAGAGGCAACAGAGCAGCAGAGAGGTTGGAAAAGAGAAAAGAAAAAGAGTGTGAAAAGGAAGAGATTAGAAAGCATCCAGAGAGAAGATCAGACAAGGCACAAACATTTCTAAACAGCCTAAAAGCTGTAATTAATGTTTTTTTATGAAAATGACTTCCTTCTTAAAATATCTTCACCACATTATGGTTGTCAGCTGCATTATCTGCATGCCTCCCAGCTGTTATATTCTTATTTTACATTTCTCTATTCTAATTCCATGTTTCTGCTGCAATGCCCCAGTTAAACACGAACATTAAAGTTTTTGTGTTTTAGTTCAACTCAACTTAATCTGCCCAATATATTTCCAATATGTAAAAAAAGCAGCGTTACATGTTCTCCAGCTGCCGTATCTGCTGAGGTTTTAACTCCAGTCAGAGGTCTTTATTGTTCTGAAAAAGCGTTAAAACAGCTGACTGGAGCTTGAATACCTGGCGTCGCACAGAGCACCAGAACCGGAGGAGCGGTCTAGCAGATCAAAGAGCACGACCTCTCAGAGAACAGTGTGTATTTGACAGTTTCTGCTCATGTGACTATCATGCAGCTACACCGTTCACTTTCCTCCTTTGTTACACGTAGTTACTTTGTTCTCGGGGAGTTTACCACAAGAACTGTGCTTAAATAGGATCTGGACTGATCTATTTAAGTGTAATTCTCACAGTAAACTAACTTCGGTACAGTTGCAGCCGAGTCGAGTCTGTGCAGCTCAGGAGACAGACTCCAAACCCTGACGAATACAGTAACAGTATAGAAAACAATCAATGTGTGATAGACTAGAGGTCCGATTCATCTTAGTTTAATTTACTACCTGAAATATGAGTAAAAAGAACAAAATAGGTTTTTGTAATGCAGTATCTAAATAAAAATGGTAATTATGGTGTTGTCAAGGTTATGATTTTTAGAGGCTGACTGATAATGAACTTTTGAGGGCTGATATAATAGTGATAGTTTGTAGCAAGAGAAACATGAATTAATCTGACAATATCACCTCCTGGTCGAATTTAAGTCAAAACCATAAATACCAAAATGAATAAACCTGGATTACAAGCATCCACTTCTAAAATAAACATGGACATAAACACCAAACTAACCTTAAAAATCTGCTGATACTGATGGTTTATAAAATCTATTGGTGCCAAATATTCAGCCCATTAATGACTCTATTTCTAGTAGTTTTATTGATTTAGAGGTTTCAGTTCTGGACTGTAAAATGACACAGTATTTGAGAAACCATCTCTGAATAAAAATTCAAGGTGTTTGAAAGAAACTGAATATGTAGAATCAGTCTATTGGGGATATGAGGACGTGAGTAAAACCTAGTTCAAGTGGCATTTTACACCTAATAGAAGTGGGAAAATGATCTATATGAACATCATACAGAGTAGACTGGTGTTAACTTAAACTTAAAATGGTACAAACCAACTGTGTATGTGCAAGCACGTCAACAGATCTTCCCTGAAAATCTGATTGCTTTCTTTTTCTTTAGAGTGAATTCAATAGGTGGCAAAGCAGGAAACCACAAAAACCAAACAAAACCCCCAAAAACTGACAGCTAACACAACTGCTCTTCAACTCCAGCCTACTGTCGTTTTCTCAAGTGGGACGGCACCGTACAGGATTAAATGACTTCACCTGAGGGGGAGGAGGAAGAGGAAGAGGAGTGGGAGGAGGAAAAGACAGGACACACACCTCTACAGAGAGAGAGAGGGAGGAGCCATGAGGAGAGGGGAGGCAGGAGAAGGCGGGGTCTACGGCTCCAGACTGCAGGTTCTGGTGAAGCGGGGAGGTAGGGGATGACTCCACCTTTGGCATCCCATACATCTGATTTAACTGGCCCACTGTCACATACTCCTTTAGCAAAGGCAACACACACACACACACACACACACAAAGAGAAGAGAAAAGGGAGGAGAATAAACAGATACATCAGCAGGATGGAGACGCAGAGGAAAGACATGTCAAGAAAGGAAATACAGAGTGGATTACACAATACATACGATCAGCATCTGCGTCAGACTGATATCATCATATTATCCTCCTGACAGGACGCCTTCAGGTTGACTACTTATTTATTTCTTGCTTTGGAAGTTGTTAGTTTAACTTGCTTTTCAGCTTCAGAGCAGAATCTTATGCAATCATGTTTTTATCATCAAAAATTCACTCTATCGACACAGAGACCATTTTACAGACTTTTACCTCAGCCTGCCTGGATACTGAAAGAGCCTTTTTACTCTCCTGAATCAAAAACCTACTGACTGAGTCCAGACTGTGCAGAACCGAAGGCAACTATGAGACATGATCAAATCACTCCACTTATAGCATCTTCACAGTGGCTCCCACTATGTCTGAGAGCTGATTTTGTAATATCGCTGACCTTGGGCTCAGGTGTGCTGTTTGGTCAACAGGCCTGACTATGGAATAAAGGGAATGACACACTGACATGATCTACCAAATGAAATCAGGTCCCTTTAAGACTTTTTTTCCTCAACATTTAATTGCTGTCAATGGTCTTCTTTCTCCTTTTAAATCTTTTTTATCTCTTAGATTTTAATTGTTTTTGAACCTAGTTTCTTTTCAAATATGATCATCTATGACAGACTGTTACTATTCGGATAAGCCTTGCCTTTTCAGCCTAGACTACTTTCACAGGAAAAGCTGACATAAATCATAGCCAATATTGTGGCCACCTTTATACAAGTTCCTACTGTAATATACATTAGTTAGTAGACATTACATCCTCCTTGTTGCACTTAAAGTCATTTTGAAAATGTTCCTTCAGTGTAATTTTGTCATTTTCAGTGTCACTGCAGAGTCTGATCCAGTTTCACTCTCACCTAAACTCCACAATGGTGTGCTTTTATGAGCAGGATTAGAGACATCATGAATATTTCAGAGCCAAAAGACAATACTTCCTTTTCACATAGAGATCCTGGGTTTTCAGGAGGTGCTGATTTAATAATTCTCAATGACTAGATTGTACTTAAAAGGAAAAACAGAAAAACATATGTCTGGAGGTGATCTTCAAAATTGTTCTGAATGAATTCATAGTTGTAAATTTGGCACAGGCAGATGGAAATGACTACAATTTCTCTTTCTAGTGTTAATTGGGAGGTTTTTGAAGCAAGAAAGACAATTATATCTGCATTAGTCTGCACAACAAATTTGTAGACTGGATTAAAGTTACACAAACTTATTTTACAACAGTTCTAAGTATCTGAAACTGAATGGGAATTCCTGAATTTACATTTTGATTCGTAGAAACAGGCCTGTGGAGTGTTTTGGGACCCGTTCTGAATCTTTCACATCATTTTGCCATCAGTGTGGTAATGCATAAATCATTAACATTTACAACATGATTTTGTCTATTAATGGCAGGTGTTTCATCCTCAATGTCTATCGAAGGTAATGACACTCATTACGACAGATATGTTGACAATAAGCTGCTCACACTGAAGCCTCATGTAGCACAGCGCAAAGTCCACAGTGCAGTCAGCATGAGTAACAGCAAACCAGCAGAGGGAGCAACATGACATGAAAATGAAATCAGAGAGGAGAAAGACTAAAGACAGAAAGAAAAACAAAGCATACAAGTCAGGAAATAGGCAGATAGTAAGTGATGGTACCTCACAGGGGCCAGCTAATGCAGCATCTACGGCAAATGAGCGGCCGTGCCAGGTGGGCTTGCTGCTGTCACTGCTGCCGTACATCTTATAGACGCCCGACAGCTTCATGTACTCCTGAGCACCGGCCAAACAGCGCAGTCAGACAGGATGACAACAACACTGAACCTAACGTACACAAGCACGGAGCCGACACACACGTTCTCACTTTGTTATTTCACCTACGAAGATGCAGAGGGAGGGGGCACGTGAGGACAGACGGACGAGAGCACACCAAGCAGCAGACGTACAGACGGGGTCACAGACTGGACCTTTGTTGGTTTCACACAAACCAGTGATGTAGTGGTAAATAGATCATGCTAGAATTGTCGGTAATAGCAGGTGCACACAACCAAAAAGCACAGATGTCCATCTTCACTGTTGGACATCTGTGTGATGGACAGTGGGTCCTCTGGTCAACATAAACAGTACAGACAGGAATAGACCAGTCCATTGGAATTATACTAATATCTCAGAACTTATTTTCTCTTAATGATGCGGGCAATTTTTCTGACATTTTCATACCAAAACATGGGCATCCAACTCATGTATCTTATACTGCTGAAAACTGTGAGGAGTCATTACTTCAGAGCAAACCCCATAACTTATTTTACTTTGTCTTTCAATTAATTTTGCTAAGCACCTTAACATCCTGTAGTTCAGTTTTCTATGTAAACATTCTTCAGTTTTTTTATGCCATCATTTCTTTTGTCAATTAATTTAAAGGTTGTATTATACGCTCATTCTTTTTGGCTTGGTTGCTCTATAAAATAATGAAGAGTCATAGAAAAGGGGATAGAAACAGTCCATGGCTTCCTCTTAAGAAATATAACAGTGCTAACTGTACTGTCTGGAAAATGATCATTTCAAGTTACAGTGGAAACACCTTCCTGTGTATTATGGACTTGTAAGAATGTCATGAAAAAAGTTTGTACCTGCAGAGAAAATAGATCAGGAATCGATGAAGAATCAGACCATGACATCAATATCAATTAAATCTCAACAATTCCCATCGCTAGTAAAAGGTGAGGAAGAGAGTTTTAGTTGGATTTAGTGGATCTTCCACTACATCCCTGGACTCTGAACAGACAGCGCAGACTGGAAGCTACTGTGCTGGCTCTGTGCTGTAGCTTTAGTGTAAAGTACAAACTGGGCCAGCACAGTGTGAAGACAGGATCACATGTACAATTAGAGCCACAGTGTGAACAGGACACTGACGGTGCGATAGGTGGACTGTTTGCTGTGAGTTGCACACAAAAATTAGAGGGGAAGCAGCAGGCTTCATGCAGGGGTCATTCATCCGGTTACCTCTGTAGGGCTGCTGGGGTACAACTGACAGGGGGAGGGATGTAAGTAGGAAGGAGAGGCTCGACAGAGGGAATGCTGAGAGGAGTGGACATCCTCCAAGAACAGGTCAGCCTCGCTGATATGGAGCGCTTCCTGCTGTAAAGAAGTACTTTTAATGGCTACACACACCTTTTGGGACAGTAGGATTGTGTGATATGACCAAAATGAATCAAAAATTAATTCTGATATAAGTCACTTAATATTCAGATAATGGTACACCCCTCAATACAGTACATTTACTGTACTGTCAATGAATACATAATACATACTCATAATTTACTTTTCCTCCATTTTCCAATTTTGTGCAATTTTTAAGCAAAGCATTAAAAAAATTATATTTATGTAAGAAAAAGATTTTTAACTTTTAACACTTTTTAACACTTTCAAACTATAGCTGAAAACTAAAAAACTAGGCCTAAAATATAACTCTGTACCATTTCATATGATTCTTGAGTAGGTTATGAAAGATGTTAAATGTGTTTGATTAAATAGTGTGTTTTGCAACACGACACAATTTTCTATCATTGCACAATTTATATATAATATTGGATGGAACAATGGAAAAAATAACAGAACAACAGATAAAAATGCTGGCCTTTAAATAACGTTAAAAAGTTAAAGTCCTCCTCCTGCCCCAGCTCCAGATAGCACGGCCCTAATGGAAACATGTCTGAATTAACACTAATCTATATACACTGATTATCAGCAAACACATCTGCAAAATGTTGCCCCATATATCATTAGTATGATTAATACCACGTAAAAACAAAAAGTCCAACAAACAAGTCACTGCTGTTAAAGATGGAAAAGTTCTGAGTGATTTGAAGTCATCAGCCGTCCTTGTTGAATGCGGGTCAGTGTGGGTTTGTAACAACATCACGTCAGTGGTTCTCTCACCTCTCTCATTGCAGAGGACGACTTGGGGAAGCTCTTTCCTCCAGTCAGGCTGTGGTACCTCTTCTCCAGAGCCGACAATCTCTCTTTCTCCTGCAACACAAGACACATGTGAGCTCTTAGACTGGCAGAGTCAGAGCCTTTAACAGTTGGCTTCACTTAATAGAAAAGCATGATCTATATGAAGTGTATTTCTGTTTACCCGTTTGTAATCATGAAAACCACCATGAATAATAAATAAAACGCAGCAGATCTTCCTCTTGATTAACACACATATAATGAGGAGAGGCATGACAGTTGGAGTGTTTTGTGTGTTTGAAAGTCAGTGAAAGCAAGAGTAGTGATCCCACCATGAGTTGGGTTTTAGAGAGAACAAAGGCTCAGCTGACACATCAGTGGTGGGTCAACCACAGATGGTATTTTTATTTGGTTGATTTGATACATTTTGACTTGATGTATCTCTGGGAATGATTTGAATAGTGAGATGCAAACCCTCTCAGGGAGAAAATCTACAGTACAGCTGCATCTATTATGAATCCTAATAACGACACATTTCAAAGACCAAACAAATAGTAAGTAAGTAAACAAGATGCCAAAAGTCAGTAATCTGTGAAAGTCTGCAGATCCAGAAAAGAATAAAGAACAACATACATTTCTCCATCAAATGTCAACCCTGAAACTCTGAATTTGGGTGGATCCAAAGCGGGTTGAAATACTTTTGTGTGAGTCTGGAATATGCACCTTCTGGAGCATCTGCAGAGTGAGGGCCCTGTCTTTGGCCAGTCGCTCACACTCTTGAGACGCCTGCAGACCAAGCTGGTTGGCCTGGCTCTCCAGAGCAGACACCTTCTCCTAAACGATGAACACACAGGGAAGTACAGTCAAACCCTCTGCTGAACTTTACAGAACATTAGTGACACTCTAAATTGCTAATTATGTTAACATAAATTTGAGGAAACCTCTCACAATCTCGAGTTTATATTTAGGCTTTTCCTGGTGGATTGAAAATACTAGAAAACTCAAAGACCTTCAGCTAGAACATGGTTAAAAATAAATACTGAATATCTAAGAAACATTTTTGCCAAAAGCAGCTTCAGCTCATACACAAAATCCTCATTGTTGAATGAATAATAAGTGGATTCTGGTATTCCCACTCCCCCACAGGGTGTCAGGTGCTCATCCCACCTTCCTCTTGGCCACACTGCCATGGTACTCAGCTCTCTCCTGGAGCAGCTGCTGGCCGATGGTCTCCCTCTCCTCCTCCAAGCTGCTTTCTTTCTCCAGCTGCTGAAACTCCAGATCCTCAAATTTTTTGGTTCCTGCTTCAAGCACCTCTCCGTCCTGATGAAGCCGCGCACACACAACACCAGTGATTACGTCACTATATCAGCAATATGGGGAGACAACTCAAAGCACAGCGTGCTCAGTCAAGCAGACAGCCATGAAGAACATGCTTCTACTGCAGCACAGCTACTGATGATGGAAAATGTACCTACTGTACTGTCTGGGTGTAACAGGAGAGGCCATTTAAATCCATCATTGCACTAGGTTACCATCATCTGACTGAAGTTATTTGATTTTCTCTTAATCACTTTAATTTCTCCAAATACATTTTCAAGGTCTATGCCTATTGCTGTCGAAAAAAACAAAAACATGTATATTATGTAACTATGTGTGCTGAAGCCATTGATTTTGCTCCTCAGTACTCCTGTCATCAGCTGAGTGATAAGTGTTTACATTTCTAGGCCCTTGAGAACCTTTGTCCTCCTACTGATAAACAAAAATCTATGGACATGCATTCAGAATCCAAAATAACTTCCATGTTCTGTGGTCAAACAAGAAACAAACAGCTGAAAATGTCTAGCAGCTGGAAGGTATTTTATTTTGCTGCTCTGTTAAATGAGCTGATTTTTTCACTGTTCCATCATTAGTATGGCTGGAATATGTCATCTTAAAAAACTTTTCCAGCTCTGCTGAAACACAAAATCATTGTCACCAGATGAAATACGTAAACAAACAGTGCCTAAACTAATGAATGTAGCTGGCACAGGCTTTTCCTTTTGTAGCTTGCTGTAAACTGAAAAGGAAAATCCAAACTGAACAACACAGATTTAAAAAAAGATAAGTCACAGGATGAGAAGGAGGGAAGACAGAGGATGGTTCTAGTCAGGGCCTACGTTAATCGATTAGTGAGCAGTTAACAAATTATACAAGCCATGACAAACCACAGAGGAGATGCAGATCAGATACACACATGCATTGCAGCGCGGCTGGATTGCACGACCCACAAAAAAAGGGGGGTAGTGCTGGCAGCTGATGTGACCAGGAGCCGCACGTATGCGTGGTCTGGTGTCAACCTGAGGCCTCCAGCAGCATGAAGGTGTAGTGTGGAGGAGGGAACATTCCTGTACTTTGTGGCAACAGCACGTCCGTGAGAGGCACTGAGAAGGCGGGCATGTGTGCATGTGGAGCATGTGCAGTGGGGGCCCTGCAGGAGGGTTAAAGGTTGCAGTGACACTATGTATATAAGGGTATATGTGCACAGTGCTGGCAAATATGCTCTATACGGATGAGGACACAAGGGAAGGGCATCTACACAGCTGAGGCCCAACGTATTACAATAATTGAATTCATTAATGATACATATGAAGCAATTAACAATGCAAAGCAATAAAATTCAATTTTATTGAAATGCTGTATGAATCAACACAATGTGATTCAAAATTATGCCGTTCAATGTAAAAGAATATGACTCTATGCATGGCAGTATAGTACATATGATTTGATTTCTTTGGTTCTTCTTGAGCAAATAGCAAATCACAACTTAGTGTGCAATTTTTATTCCACATATTCAGTTTTTGAGTACAGAAACTTCTGCCCTTTTCACATGGGACTAGTATTAACTGTGGGCCTCTGGAAAGTTGTAGTAATTGTGGAGGTTGTCTGTGATATTAAATCTATGCAAATTTGCCATATCTTTTATTTGTAAAGTAAAACTTCAACCGTAAATGACCAAACACATATTATCAGTACTGTGATAATATTAGTCCTGTGCAAATCAACATTAATGTGATTTGATGGATTTTTCTGTTTCTGCCACGCATTTATTTAGCCTATTTCTTGGTGGAGAACTATGGAGGTTGGTTAGTAATGATACATGAAAGTTTTAAAAGTGTTCTACGTGGAAATTCAGGTGGCTCGTGTCACGATATAGTATGGATATTCGCTGAATGAGTAAAACTAAATCCTTCAGAAGACTGACATCTCAGTTGATAAGACGGATGCATGTCAGCTTCATGGAGGAACATTTTTCTGTCTTTTCCAGTGCAAGCCATTTTTATCAGGCCATGCATGTCTTGAACCTTTGAACCAGTGTGAATCATTGAATTTTACCAGTCTTATCTCATAAAGCCCCAGTGCTACTTTTGTGGCAGTTCCAAAATATTTGTCTCTATATTTAAGTTTTCTTAAGTGATTGATCACCATTTATTAGAATTTTACCCTCTGACTTTTGCGGGGTTTCTTTTCAGTGAAAATCACATATTTTCCTATATTAAATGTACTTATCATGTAACTCAGGTTAAAGTTGAGGGTTATTGTTTTGGAAACAGAGAAAACTGAGTGACTTTTTCAGCAAAGATATCACTAACTGAACATAAACCCAGTGTGTCCATCCACTGGCACTGATTCAGCTCCATGGGTTTTACTGGTGAATCAATGTTGTAGAAGATGACAGTGTTTCCAAGTTCACTACGGAGCCTCTGAACGTCCAAATGGGTCATATCTGATGACCACGAAAAGATGAAAAACTGTATTTTACCTCAATAATTTCAATATATGGATAGGTTTAGTGGTGCAGAAGTTATAAAACATTTTAGATCAGTAGATGGTTGCCAGTGGCTGTTTGGGTCTTTATGGGTTAAGGACACTAAGGTTTGATAAACTGTCAAATATGGTTTGTAATGCACATCATTGGGTGTTCTAAAAGGTTTAAGGAAAAGGGGATGTGTGCAAAGATAGGGTGATAAACTGCATCGGAGGCCATTGCAGACTGAAGTCGGTAAGGTAGTGGGGGGGGGGGGGTGCTTCTGCTTGACTTGACGACCCACCCTTTTGAGCTGTTCCTGCAATTGTTCGCGCAGGGACTCGGGGCAGTTATGAAGCTGGTTCTTCAGCTCAGCGTAGCCCTCCTGGAGGCTCTGCAGGGCGCGGCGCTCAGCCTCAACATTAGCCCTCTCCTAGAAAGACACGACACACACACACACACACACCCACACACAGGATGGATGGACGAGGGAGGGGAGAGAGAAAGACAGAGAGAGAAACACACTGCTCAAAATCCACACCATGCAAATACAAAGCTGCGAGGTGTTAGCAAAAGTCATGTGACAGTTTTATGGCTCGGCAGCGAACACGCAGGAGCTACTGAGTCAACAATTACACAAAATTGCCTGAAAACACAAGTCAATTAATTTTTTAGATTTTTAAAACGCTTTTATATCTTCCAACTAATACACCTCTAATACGCTGTGAGAAAATTGCTCCATAATGTCCTTGACACTTATTGGCCACAGAACATTTATGAACACTGTTGTAATAATCCTGAGCAATAACATGACACTGGTGACTGGTCTCTGAGCTATTCCTCTAGCCAAAGCATAGACGCATCTCAGTTACTGGGGCTTGCTCCAGTTTCAAACTCAGAAACCAATCGATAACTACTAACTGTGTTGTTACTGGCTATGTTGAAGCAAAGATGGCTTTAGTAGCTCATCTTATGCACACTATATGTACTATGATGTGAGAAGACAACTAGGCAGACAGGTGCTCTGTGGCTTCACAGGAGTCTCACTCTGACATGAAAGCAGGTTCTGTTTTGTGTCTTTTGAGAGCTAAGGTGAAACCAGGATTCTCTTTTACAGCATAAAATAAAGTCTCTTACAGTCTGAGGTAGAAAAAATATCCTCAGTTAGTCTACAACACCTTGGTTTCCTCAATAGGATAATAATTCTATTACAAATAATTTGGCACATGTTCAACAAATGCAGGTTCATGCCAAGACACCTTAACGGAGCAGGAAACCCATTTTCATTGACCCAAAGGTTTATCCTCTAATGAAACAATCAACATCTTTGCATTCTATTCATAAAATTATCTGTGGACATAAATAAAGTCGGTCCAAAAATTCCCAGAAACCCCAAAGAAATACTCCTTTCAATTAATTTACTGTACTAAGTTGTGGTTCATCAAGATGGTGCCTTACCAGGAGGCCGGCCAATAACAGCAGCTCCCGTCTTTTTACTTATCTATCTATTTGTCAATCTGTCTGTCTGTCTGTCTGTCTAGCTATACAAATAAAGACAAAAAAAATACTCCCAATATGCTACAGAAGAGAACATGCTTGTAGCTTTCCATATGCACTTAAACTTATTAAAAGCTTCTTGCAGTCCCCGTGCACTAAAAAACATAACCAAACACTACAGAGCCCTGACCCAGTTGAAGCGCAGGTTATCCTGTCATGCAGACAGTGGAGAGAAAAGCGAGAAGATACAACCGTGAGTGCTGAAGAGGCAGGGGAGGGATTAGGGGTTAATGGATGCTGGTTAGAACATTGACTTGAGAGGTGAAGTCATGCAAGAGAAGACACCCGACAGAGGCAAACCCAGTCCTTTATTTAAGCCTTCAGTGGGCTTCAGGTCTGAAATAACCTGTTGAATAAGATCAGGGAAGGCAGAACTGCCGACTGAAGTAATGAAACCAATGACCAACCAGGAGAGAAGGTCAGAGAAGACAGTTTAGGAGACAGGCAGTGTGTGTGTGTGTGTGTGTGTGTGTGTGTGTGTGTGTGTGTGTATATGTGTATGTGTGTGTGTGTGTGTGTGTGTATATGTGTATGTGTGTGTGTGTTTGTATTTACATCATTGTGAGGACCATCGAAAGTTTTTAACCTTTGGACTGAGGACCATTTTACGAAGTGAGGACATTTAGGCCGGTCCTCACTTTTTTTTCCCTTAAACAGCCTCCAGAGGCTGTTTCTAAGCTTCCCTCAAAGTTTCAGAGTGGACCTCAGAAAAATAGTAATTTGAGTTATGTGTGTACTTTACACACACACACACTTCTGCTCTCTAGTGACCCCTACTGGTGGTGATGGATAATTACTTTTAAACGTTTTTATATGGTGTGATGGATAAATACAGATATCACAGTAGTAGATCTATAGTTTTAAATACTTTTAAACAGTTTTATATGGTGTGATGGATAAATACAGATATCACAGTAGTAGA
>JAPQRQ010000006.1:2642802-2652860 GCA_037367365.1 Apogon talboti
CCCTGGTAATGTCAACTTTTCCCTGCTCCAAGATATCACTACCACATTGGCCTGTAAAAATTCTCCATCAGCCTCTAGTTTCTCTGAAAGTCCTGACCCCCAGGCAGTAAAGTTTTGTAACTAACAGATGAACACGAAGGTGCATTAAGTTTATGTGCTGGGTTCAGAAACACATCAAACAATGGTGTATTTCAAAGCTTAAAAGATTGCTGGGTTTTTTCAGTCTCGTGCCTCTGGTACCACAGGAATGTATCACCGCTGACTGTGGTCCGAATCCCAAGAACAACAAGATTTCCTTCTCCACTTTCACACAAACTTTACAGATTAGTAGTTGAACATCCATAATGCAGCAGTCTAATGTTAATTATTTGTGTATTATGTTATTTCATAACATACTGGGTTATGTAACAGTTTCTGCACACCTTTGTTTACTGCAGTACACCTCTGTCATTCACCTGATGTGTACGTCAGGTTACATATTACTCAAGCTGCAGTCGTAGAGAGAAGCTCTCCACAGTAATGACTGAGCTTGTAACCACAGCATCACATGCAAACAGAAGGTCCTTTCAAACAGTAGATGTATTATACTAATCAGCACCACAGCTACATCCCCAGTCTATTTCAATCTAGCCGACAGAGCTTTGTTAATATTAGCACAGGCATCAGTTACCTTCAAAAGTGCGGCCACGTTGTTGAGAAAGGCCGGCCTCTCTCTGGCCAGAGACAGCACATAAAGCATGGCCTGCTCCCTGCTCTGGCCTCGCCTCAGCACAGGTACGGTCCTGCTGCCGCCCAGCACATGATACCGGTCCATCACCCCTGTGCCTCCCACACCACACACTGCTGTGAAGTGATTTCACCAGCGCCTGTTCTAGTTTGGGATGGATGGAGAGCAGCACAGCCCTCTCTCAGGCCCCCTCCACTCAGGTCTTGTGAGAGGTGGTTGAGGGATCCGTGTGAAAGTGGGGAGGAGTTAGGCGACAGAACATGTACAAGGACTTCCTCATGTGGGAGGTTGCTTACTGGTTGGACCTAAGAAAAGCAATGGAGCTAACTTTAAATCTAACTTTATATGAACTGCCTGCTCTTTACTATATATAGGCTGATGAGTTCAAACCAGGAAAAAGGGACATGGACTGCTAAAGTCATTAAAGTCCTGTCGTGATAAATGACATTGAAATAGAGTCATTTAGGTTTAAAAGGATAAGTTCCTTTGTGTTGTCTTATGACAGGGTTAACAAAGCAGCCCACGCTACTACTGACGGTTATTTTCTTTTCCGATTCGTAGTTTCTGATTATGTTTGTTGCTAAACTATTTACAAATGAGAACAGCAAACCCATAAAGCTCAGGACTGACCCAGAACAGCGAGTAAGGCAGTGAGGTGTTCAACTCACACACACTTAAACCCCTCACAGATCATCACATAGCTGTATAGATTTTTTAAGACGTACAGCTGCAGCCCCAACCTGTAGGTTTATAATTACAGAAACATTTATTTGACAAAACATTTATTTGGAATCAAAAAGGGAATCGATAAAGAACCAGGACTGATAAGAACAATAGGAACAATATATAATGACATTTGTATCAATAACATTTTGCTTTAAAAATTCAGAAAATTCCTATCCCTAACCCAGAATTATCTGTGTGCAACAGCAGGTCATCATTTTTCTTTCAGTAGACTTTTCTATGAACCATTCTACCTTCTATCAGCAATTTTAAATTAAACTAAAATTCAATTTTTAATGGAATTGTTTGAGATTTATAATGTTTTGCAACATATTTATGACAGAATTTATAGCCTGCTTATGTGTTTTTCTGTCTGCAGAACCCAAAAAGTTTAACATGAAGTAAGTAAGACACTGAATTAATCTTATTAGTAAACCATGCATGGAAGGAGTGTAAAATGTCTTTTTTGCCCAAACATAGCTCATTATTATGAAATGTTAGTTGATGTTATGACAAGACTTTGTCACCTTGCATATCTTTTCCAGCCCATCCTATTTTGCCTTTTTTTCTGTTTTGTCACTTTTTGTACATCAGTTTAGTTGAACAGGGTAGAGCCAATATGTGACTCAATTGAATTATTTTGTTTTTATTGTGACAATACAGCTGAACTTTCCTTTTGTGTTTCTATCTTGGTATTGTCTTGTTCATTTAATGTTGGGCTCTCGCAATCTCTATAATCTTCAAACAATATTTTAATAAATATATCAGTTAAAAATTGTCAAATCAAGCTGGTTTATTATATTTCAATGTGTGATGAGCGGGGCCACATGTCTGAAAGGTCTAACAGCAGACATGACTCTTCCACCACAGTATTCAACAGTTTGATAACCCCCTCTAGTGGAGAATACACAAAACAACATTGTTAGAACACAACATTTACAGACACATCAGGCACAACAAAATAAACACACGCAAACTCACTTTCAAGTCAAAGCTTTGAACATCTGAGAAACAAAGACTGTCTCCTCCCAGAGAGAGTCGAGTGACATGATACTCCTTAATCTGCTACTTGTTTTCAGTAGAGAAAATCCACATGTGGCACATTTGTTGCTGCCGTTTCAAGACTGGATTACTGCAGCTTTGTTTTGGACGGACGGAGACGCAGATTTACTGCTGTCCAAAACAAAGCCATATAGTCTTTTCAACTGTCTTATGTGTACAAACCTGACTGTCGTTTTGTCAAACAAAAAAGTATGAAAATTACAGTAATCTGCGTAGTTACAGTAAATTAAAGACATAAAATAAGATGTAAATGAGCAGGTTGATGCAGTGGTGTAAACATCTATTTCGCTGTGTCTTATGTTAAAGAAAACTATCAGTCGTGCGAAAGAAAACATGAATATAGTTCCATGCGCTGCCTAGTGTAGGTGCAGTAAGATATATTTGGCTGCCTGGGTGGGCAGGTTTGGTGTCCAACAGTAGCTGGATGTATTTGGTCATGTTCTGCAAGACACCCGTACACACATGGTGTTTAGTTCAAAAATGCACCGGTGTATTTGGGCCGCTAAGGCACCCAGACCGTAGCAAAGATGCAAAGCACACAGGGAGGACTTTTCCCAGTGTCATATGCAGCCAACATTTTTGCTGCTGGTCTGGAAGATCACAGAGCACAACAGAGACATAAGGGAAAGGTGAAGGGCAGAGGACAAACAACGATGATGATAATTGTAGTGATGATTACAGTCAGGCCAGAGTTGAACTTCCTTTTGAATTACCACAAAATGAACATTGCCTTAGGGTAAATCATCAGACCTAGGCTCCCATTTGTGAAATTTCAAGGACAATTGCCTCCAAAAAGGCCAAAGGGAGCTGTATGACATGAAAAACCCTTATGCAGGCCCTTATTAAAGATGGATTAAGTAATCTATGACTTTTACTGACCTCCACTAGCAACCAGTGGGAGTTCAACAACAGATCTCCTTCTCCCTAGGACTCTGGCTCAGGCTGCCTGGAAAGCAACAACTTGGCGTAATGTCTTCAAGATTCTGTTTGGATCCAACACATTGTGAAAACTTGCAACATCTCCTCATTAAAACACTACTGAAATCTAAAATAATGTCATCGGAAAGATGAGGTCACACAGTGTTCACATGGTGTGTAACTTGGGATGGGTTACTGAACACTAGTACTAGATGGGCCCCAGAGCCAAATGATTACAGACCACAGTATCAAAAAGCTCTGACATTATCATTTCCCTAATAGCATTGGAGAGAAAAAAAAATTGAAAATAGATTTCCTATGTATTTCAACAGCATAAATGTTGTCTTGCTAACTTTTGTCACCAATTCTGTTTCTCTACTCCGGGGTTCGGCCTTTGAGGGGATCAGCTCCTGGAGACTAGAGAGCTAAAGCAGACAGTGGTCACTTGCTGCTATGGAGTAACACGTCTTTAGCATAACCCAGCAGAAACAGCGCAAAGTCCATCAGAGCATCATCTGATCTGATGTTCAGTCTGACAGATCAGAGCAGGTGGACTTAAAGATCTGCAGGTTGTGCGTAAACTACAGCACTGTCAAAATACTACGGAAGAAAAAGTCCTGCATAACAGTTTTACATAAAAAGGATGAATGAAAGAATTACTTATATTACTATCATAACAAGATCAGAATCTATGATAGTCAATAGTTTAAATAATGCTGTTACACTTTCCTTCTATAGAATATTAATTGTATATTAATTCTACCACAAACGGAAAAAGCAAAGCACAATGTTAACCCTAACCTGTAAAAAGATAAGAATATGGGTAAAGTAGTGGATCGCTAAGCAGTAAGAGTGGTAGTATCAATAAAATCTTAACACCACCCATCCTTATGTGTAACTAAGCATCCATAGAGTCGCTTCATTTACCCGTAACTGCATGTCAGTCAGACAGCCATCTGGAGAGAGCAATGCCAGGTCCAACAGCTTGGATCAGATGGACATGGGGAAAGAGAATTCCCTGGAAACTGTCCACTGACGAGGGGTTACCTCCAGGTCCGAGGGACTGATTTACTGCACTTTCCCTGACACGTGTGTATCATCTAACTGATTATGAAGTATCAAGGCAGAGTTATATAATCATTATTCACCTACTGTATTCAGCATTGAATCCTAAGTTTTCTAAAGCTTCTGACTTTCTAAATATAAAAACTGTGTAGGTTTATTTGATCAGTTACCATCAGAACGCAGAGAATCCTGAAGTCAGAATCAGTCTAGCACCACAAAAAAAATTAAAAATGGCCACAGTTTTACCTTCCAGAGTGAGGATGGGTTAAGCATTTATAAAAATAGGTGTAGATAGGACTGAGTGTTCAAACAGGCATTCTAAATTACATGACAATAAAAAGTCCTGTTCACAACATCCATTTTTCTTTTGGATTAATTCATATTGTTACAAATTGTTTAAATGTCTTGTTGTTTTGCTTTATTTCCCTTATCGGTCTTTTGATGCTGAACATTTTTTTGCTGCTTGTTAAGGGTGTGTTATGTTTGTGACTTAGTTGAAAAACCACCAACCAACCATCTGGTTTCCTCTACCAAAACTCAGCCTTTACACTTGAAAGAAGTAATTATTTGACATTATTGATATGGACTTATGTGAACACTTTTAACATGACAGCATTTTTGTTGATGCTCCCCAACATTATGGGCCCAGAAACCTGTCAAAGGAGCTCTGCTTTTTATTGTTAAGGAAAGAAAACCACTATCTGAGCCTTGGGTAGTGCTTCACCTGCTACTACAGACTTTTCAATGGATTCTTAGGATTTGTGATTGAGTATCGTATTCAAGAGACCTCTTCATTTGTGTTTGATCCAGTGTAGTTCACAGAGCGCAGAGGTTTAGAACCTGCCTGAGCATCCTATCGGTCATGTCAGCAAAACAGTTTTGAAGGTATGTATAATATGTAACATTTCCACGTTGTGATACCAAAAATGATAAGGCGTATGTATTTTTTGACTTTTGTGTGTACATAGATTCCGTCACATCTTTCCAACATCGTTAAGATTCAGCCAAATCCATCACTCAGTTCCATTCAATGAAATGGCCCGTTTCCTTACTTGCCATACATAAATATTATACCTTGTCAGTAAATATCACAATCCATGCGTCTTCACAACATCATCTACTGCTGCACATTATGTTACCGTTTTGACTGACAGGACCCTAGTAGCAGATATTACATACTGTGCATGCAAAACTTTCTGCTGTAAATTTACAATTTTGGAGGATGAGAATAACTTGACACAAAACAGCCCCAGTGACACCAACTATATCGAAATACAGAAAACACTACACCACCCTCTGATCAATAATGCAGTGGACTTAACCCTTTCATGCATGAAATGTTAATAAACTATTAGTATTTGTGACATAAAACTTATGTAATTGGATTTCTTCAAAAATTCAATAATTTCATTGGCATAATACCCAGCTAGTCATTGTAGTCATTGTTAAACTGTTGATCATGTATCAACAGTTTAACATGTAATGGTACTAATTTTTAAGCATAAACACATCCATAAACCTCTTTCCACAAAGAGAAAATATCACTGATTTAAGAAAACCTACTATTGCAGTGTAAAATTTAACTAATTAGTGATTATATTCTGGGAAACTTCAGTTACTGACACAAAATAACAAAAATCATAATGATTAAACTGTGACAAACTATTCCCTTATTAGAGAATTCCTTGTAACCACGTTTGGGATTCAATGAACAACATATCAGGATAAGACTTCATTTATTCAAGTGTCACAGCAGCATTTATAGTAGTATATATAGTAAGTGTAACAAATATTAGGAAATGCAATGGGACAACATTTAAGAGTTGGAGTCATTACTATAAATGCAGCTTTAATTAAAGGCTGAATATCTGTTCACTGCAATAAGGTAATGCATGAAAGGGTTAAACTGCATCAAAATACCAATACTCAAAGTCCAGTGCAACTCTGATACAGTGTACGAGTTCCGTTGCACTGCAGCTTTCTTCAGCAGCCTGCTACGTTGCAGCCTCCTGCTGCCTCTGAGCTGTGTAATCCTGTTGATAACAACAATAAGACTCTCTTCCCTGAATAAATCTCTCTGAGACTCGCTGTTCATATAACTTTGTTTTTTGGTAATCAGTTGTATGAATGAGTAGCAGGCTGTGTGTGAAATGATTAAAATGCAGACGCTCTGGGGCAAGAAAAATCTGTCATGACAGTGAGTCAACTGTGACTAATTACAGGCCCTGCAGCTCCACGCCCAGCCTCCTCAAAGAGCTGCGAGTTTCTGCCTCAGAACACTGTAAAAAAACAGAAGAGGCTGCTGAGGAATCCTGCCTCCCTCGGCTCAGGCAGCTCTCACTAGTCGCTTGACGCTTTATTTACTTGATTTGAAAGTATTCTTGACCTTACAGGCCCGGAGCTATGTGCACATATCTAATGTCAATATTTTTTCTTTGCATTTCTGTACAGGTGCTGGTCCAAAGGTTGTTGTGGCTAATAACCTATCAGAAGGAACAAAGACTTTAACATTTGACAGACTGGTAACTGGAGGAAAATGTAAGCATTAGAAGTGCAAGCAGCGTGTATTTTTGTGCCACTTTGCCACAGTTACAGCTTAGCATTTCTTCTTTCTTTCTTCCTTTTTTTAAAGCATGAATAGACCTGAAGGCTGTCATGGCAAACAATAGAACACCAGTTAACTCCCTCTCAAATTTCTTTAGCTTTGCCTTAAATTAACTTCAGTTGTCCAGATTATAACAACAATCTGAACAACTCAACAAGTAACATACAAATAAATAAAAGTGAAAGGACTGTTCTAAAATCATAAGTCTCTGCTGTGGTGGAATGTTACAGCATAGGTACAGCACACTGCAACACTGTTCACACTACATTCACATATCTGTATCTTTATGAGTTTGCAAAGTTAAATCATTATCATTTGCTAAATAAAAAAGTTCAATTCCATGCATCTACTATCTGTGCATAACATGAAATCTTGAGTTATGGTCAAAAACACATTTGGTGAGGTCCCAGAAATATGATGTTTGACCACAAAAATTTAAAGCAGTGTATGACTTTCACCACAAATTTTTTTTCAAATTTGTAAAATCTGAGCGATATCCTAATTATCACTAATCCATTAGTCTTTCCGTGCTTATGCAACTGAATCACTTCCCTCACGGTGAACAACTTTGAAGATGACTCCATCATGGACACAGTCCGCTTGTTTTCATAACAAACCTAAATGTCACTCAGGCCTTTTCGGAAATTTTGTCGCAAAGTGCATTGTGGGAATGGGAATTCCATGCAGCAGCAATTTGGCTGTCTCTTAGTGAGTGCTGAACCCAAATGTGGCCTTTACCGCCATCCACCCACTATACTCATTCTTTAAAACAACCCTGGTGGACTGGATAATTCCATGTTGTAGAGCTCTAGCTCACTTTCTTGCCAAATCTGTGAGAAACCGCTTTCGCTGGGTCGCTGCGTGGAATTCTCATTCCCACAATGCACTTCGCAAACAAAATTTCCAAAAAGGTCCGAGTGACATTTCGGTTTGTTTTGTAAACAAGTAGACTGTGTTTATGATGGAGTCATCTTTGAAGTTGTTCACCGTGAGGGAAGTGATTCAGGTGCGTAAGCACAGAAAGACTAATGGATAAGTGATGATTAGGATATCACTCAGATTTTACAAATTTGAAAAAAATTTGTGATGAAAGACATACGCTGCTTTAATGGGTTCATCCTTAACAACGTATGTGCCAAATGTTTAGAGCTTTCTTCAAGGTGTTCCTGAGATATCACATATTAAATTAAAACCAAAGTCAAACTAGCATATACATGTTCAACTAGTGTATAGATGTTACATATCTTTAAGTTTACATTGACCTAAATTAGCATTTGGCTTATTTAGGTCAATGCGTGTACACAATGACCTAATAATAGAAATAATAGTTATTTCTAAGATGAAATAACTATTATTTTATCATTAAGACAAATGCTACCCCTAAGTTACTCATTTCTCTTCATCCTTCAGATGATCACAAACATTCAGAATCAACACATTTGGACATACAATTGTATGCAAAAATATGGGAATTATGTAATTGGGTGATATTTTAAATGAAAATATGTGGGATGTGGTTAAGAAAACTAATCTGAAACATAAGTAAAACTGTAACAGAAACACAGTGGACTTTAAAGAGCCGTATATACCTCAGAGGTGTGGTGAAGAACAATGGAAATACTCAGGTACAATACAACCACTCATTATAATAGATGGTGACAAACTAAATATTCAGTAAGTGTATTGAAATGCGGGTGAAAACAGTTCAAAAGGGAAAGGCTTCCATCTGTATTCAGAAGGAAGCGCAAACTTATTAGCATTTGATAAAAATCTCAACGCTGCATCTGACAAAAGCAGAGATCTGTCTGTAGTACAGCCTTCTTTGCTGCCGGGGCTTAAACACAATCCCATTGTATGATCTGGCCCTGACGACACACTGTTTTATTGGCGTGTCTCTATAGGAGGTACCAGAACATGACCTGGTACACACAAACACAGGGCATGTCAGCTCAGGCTATCCAACCGAGCTGCCTTCACTCAACTCTCCCACTTTAAAAAACACCCACTTGGTCATTACAAGCAGGGCGGACAAATGCCTTCCTCACGCAAGCACAAACACATATAAAGGCTTTTTAAAAGGACTTTGTCTCTGTAGTTTCATTCAGACTGGCAGACAAGTTCAAGACGTCTACTGCCGCTCCCTCCCTCCCCCTGTTCGGTTTAGGAAACAACAAACAATGCGGTTGCTATGGGCTCATCTGACCGCCCTGGGAGTGCATGTCAGCTGCAGTTTCGACAGCCGACAGCCAAGTTAACGACACTTCACTGAGATGGTTTACGGGCCTGGTTACTCTTCCTTTTCCAAACAAACATGAAGATAACGGAATCATTGTATCATATCAGAGTGGCTGCAACGGAACCTCTGCAGCAACATTTTCAGCGTCAGAAGAAAGAATAACTATTGCACTGATAGTGACACTAATGCTATTCCTTTAGAAGTGGTTTTCTTGCAGGTTCTATCAGGACAGGATGCTCACCTCAAGAACTTATGGAAGCATCAGTTTCCATCATAGGCAAAACAGAACTCCCATGTCAGTGTGTTACAGGTCATTGTAAAGTGTTGCGCATAAATACAACTTAGGATGGAACAGCAAACACTGAAATTACCTCTTTGTGTTCAGATTGGCTTGACAGGTTTTTCAGACTGTAATATATTGTCAATCAAATTTTTGATTTGGGCTGTGGGAAAAAACGGCGATATATATACTAGGAATACGTATCACTAGGTTCCTGATGATTCGATTCAATTTGATTCAGAGGGTTACGATCCAATATAAACGATTATGGATGCACCCCGCAATTAATTCATATTTTTCTCACTGTATGACAAGTACTAGCTATTTTTAAAATTAAATGTATTTCTAATGATCCAAAATTAAACCAAGATGATGAATTTGCTTCCATTATCTTTTACTGAGACGACACAAATGTGTCAGCTGGAAGGTTCTACATGTACCT
>JAPQRQ010000006.1:2652960-2668865 GCA_037367365.1 Apogon talboti
GTATACTCGCTTTTAACTGAGTTGTAGGCGCCGCACAGATTGGTTTTTCTGCCATCTTTTTGTTTTGTGTGTGCGTCGCTGTAAACTGTTGGAGGCGGCTTTAGTACCACCTTTTTAGTTACACCTTCAACATTATTAAAATAACATTACATTCAGAACATTGATTTTTGACATATCTGCATCGATCCATAATCGGGCATGTCTGCATCACAATGTATCAAAGAATCGATTTTTTTCTGCACCTGTAGTACACATACACTGTATTTCTGGAAGTTTTGGTTACTATAAACCATAAACCAAATGTGAATATCTACACTGTGACACTACTTTATTTGTTTTTACTGATAAAAGCATCTTGGGTTTCTGGCTTCAGTTAATTAATTATTCATATACCTCTGATATTCAGCATTGTTATAATTATTGGTGCATATTTGACCCCATATCTGATTAAATAAATGAGCTTTAAAATGAGCTCCTTTGGCTCTGACTGAGCCTCCTCCCTGTGTCTGTAGTCACAATTCTAATGAGCAACGCTGCTCTCTTAGTTTCGTGCTGCTTGAGGCTCAAATTTCTAAACAAATATACATTTTACTAGTTTTATTCACTTTTATTTTCCATGTGGTATAAAGGTTCAGAGTTTCTTTATTCTTTTTTTTTTGCATTTTAATCTAACTGTACAAGAAATGCAGCTGAAAACTTCCTACCCTCATGTTGATGCTATGATGCTATGTGCATGTGTTACTTGTACTGTTTACCACTTCCAAATATCAGTTGTCACCATCCTTGACTACTACTGATCACAGTGATTTTCTCCTCTTTCTTGACATTTAATAGATGTTCTTGGCCTCTCAGACTCACCAGTCTCTCCATTTCCTGTTCTCGGAGCCTCTCCTCTCTCTGTCGCCGGTGGTACTCCAGCAGCTCGTCCTCATTGTCGCTGATCTCTGTGATGCTGTTCTTCCTCTCCCTCATCCCGGGGTGGGGTCTTCCTGCTGACATCTTCCTGTGAGTCCTGGGGCTGGCTGCAGGGGATGAGGTGGGCAGCGAACCCAGACTGTAAGCAGGGGACAGTGAATTCCCAAGGCTTGACTTACGTACTCCTGCACCACTGCCACTCTCCATCATCTGGAAGGTAGGTGATGGACTGCGGGTTCGAATCCCCCTACTGCATGTCACCTCCTCTGATGTGGACCCTGTCTTGCGTCGGAGTCTAGGGCTCTCTGGGATTAGCTTGCCCACACTGGAGGGGCTGTCAGGAGTCCTTAAGGTGGGGATTGTCCCTGGGAGGGCTCCTGGGAGTACCGGGACTCCTCTCCGTGCCATGGAAGGACTGAGAGGTGGCAGCTCTCTCATACTGATACCTGCTCCATTCGCCCCATTCAGCTCTAGGTTTCTCCTGACCATGCGAGGGCTTTCAGGAGGCTGCAGTGAACGTGGATGCTGCTGAAGCGGGGCACCTTGAATGATGTGGACGATGGGGTCCAGGGGAGGCTGGAAGGCCCTGGTAGGTTGGGAAAGCTGTCTGGGTGGACTTGAGGTGAGGGAGCAATCAGCTAGACTCGTCTGCTCTCTAAAGGGACTGCTGGGCCTTTCCTGAAGCACTGTGGTGGTCTTGGTCCAAGGACTTGAAGGTGAAGGAGATGGACAGGTCGAAAATTTGGGCATGAGCCTGGGGCTACTTGGCACAGCATTTTTACTACTGAGAGATTCAGGACAGATTGAGGACAGAAGCGGGGTCTGCCGCGGACTCTCACACCCATCTTGGCCTAGTCCTCTGCGACTTGGCTTGGGGCTAGGAGGGGTTTCTGTTAGGACTTTCCTTGGTAGCCGAGGGCTTTCCTGAACCTTCTGGACCACCCCACTGCTGTTGAAGTTAGGCAGTATGGTCCGTGGTTGTGGTACAGGTGGAGGTTGGGTGGTGAAGTTGTAACTAGAGGAGCGTACAGGCACTGGTGGCAGAGAAGAACTCTGGTCCTGGGGTCCTCCACTTGGAGATGGGCTGGTAAAACTCCCACTACTGGCCGCTGAAGGGGACGAAAGCGGGGAAAAAGGAGGGGATGTATTCTCATAGCTGGAGCCCACAGACATGGCCCCAGGGCTGGTGGGAGGGGACAGCAAATATCGACCCCCTCCATTGACCATTGGTGAGAGTGGGGAGTGGGGAATAAGTTGGCATCCAGGAGGTTTTTTGGCCTCGGAGGAAGAAGGCTGAGGATCGTCCATGACTAGAGAGTCCATAATATCCTGGAGGTCCTTTTCAATGGAGCTGACGATTGCACTGTGCTCAGACTGGACTCTGTCACCAGGAACTGGGGGGGACTGGGCTGGACTGGCCTGGTGATTCCCATTGACCAGGCTCTCTGTGTCTAAAGGGAGAGAATAAAAACAACCATCATTAGGTTTTTTCACTCAGTATCCCGATGCTGCTGAATGTCATGCAATAAAAATGTGTTTACCAGCCCGTGATATTTTAGTAAGGCCTTAAAGTCTAAGAGCTATGCAAATACACAAAACACGACACATGCCCTTGGGCTGTGTTCAGACAAACATTAGTGGTACAACATAGTCAGTGGAGGTCCTGACATACGAATCAGAAACATGTTTACGTGTTCAAGTGTTTTTGCACTTGAATTTGCACAAGTGTTTGGCCTGGACTTTCACACTTTCAGATTAAAACTGTGAAACCCACACCAGCAAAACAGCCAAACTTTGCCCTACTGAAAAAGGACAGATCAGCTGAATTAGACCAAACTGAACCCTGGTTTTTCTATCTAGTGTGACAACACTAATTTTGGGTGGGGTGAACTTCTGAACCAGTTACATGAAGCTGTCACAAGCCATTGTGTGCCATTAAACAAAGAAGAAGAAAAGGTAGGAAGGAAAAACAAAATGCAGAGGACGTAAGGAGAGGAGAAGATGAAGACAAAGCATTTCATATAAACAGGGTCAAGAAAAATGATACTTGAAAAAAGTAGATGCATTTTGAATAGAATTTTGGCCATTTCTGAGAGGATAAGAGAGGGCAGGAGAACAATCTCACCTGATGACAAAGAAACTGAGGCAGGAGAATTTGACAGTAGATTCTATAGTGGTAACAAAATTCATTCATTCATTGATTTTTCTCAATTTTTCATTTCTACTTTTTCAACATGCCAACACATCTACATAGCAGTCAATACGTATTAAAATGTGAAAGCAAAACTAATTGGAACAAATGTAAACAAAGTAAGATGTTAGTTTTATGAGTGCAAACAGTTTTGTTTTCATTTTTAATTTAAAGGATTAAAAATGGTTTCACTTGCAATTCTATTTGGCTTTCATTGGTGTTGTGATATCATATATAGCTAAAATAACCATGGTGTGAACAGTGGTTGAACAGTGTCTTCTTCTTTATACAGAATTCTCTTAGTATTCTCAGTACTTGTTACCACTGGCCTCTGCTCTTAACATGAGTACTTTCAATGACTCATGCTCTTTGAGCGTAGTAATGCATTTTCTATGGAACCAGTATTAACTATGATGAGGTCTGTCCCTGATTGAGAGTGGGAGTCAAAAAGGCAGAAACATATAATAGAGTGCAAGGAAATGCCAGATACCTTTCACAGTTGCCATTATGTTTTAGAGTACCCAGCATTTCATTAATGGTTTTCATTTTACAGTTTTCAGAGCAAAAATGTAGGTTCCCAGAATATGCCCACAAAAAATAGGGTAAATCTACCAAAGAAACCTGGACAAACTATCTACTATTGAAACTTTATGATAATTCATTAACGGCAAAGTAAAAACCACTGCCTTAATGCAAGCGACGTGCTCAAAATGTTTGAGTAGGATCTCTGCAAGACAGGTACAATAAGCATGAGGACAGAGGAAGGATTAGTTGTGAGGATGGATAGGACACAGCCATGAGACACAAACACACAAACAGGCTTGTGTATTGGATAAGGATCAGGAGAAAATGTGCCTACATAAGCCAATTACTATGTAGCCCGAAAGCAGCATAGAACAGAGGCCGGGTAATCTAATCTTAACTGTCTCTCTCTAATGTCAGCATAGTAGATTATTGCAACAGAAACACACAGCCACGTGGGAGATTCACCAGCATGGCCTTGGGGCAGGGATCAGGGAATGGATCAGGTTTTATTAATGCTAAATAAAATTAGTTTGAATTGACTCTGTGTCTGTTTAAGGGGAAACATTTATTAACCGTGGTATGTAGCCCTGGGAGCTAACACTAGCTGTAGTTAGATGGACAATATTTCCTTAAACCGGGCTGACATCATTCCGATTGGAGACTCCATTGTAGCTGTGGTTTTACATGCCCAAAAGCAATCAACCAATAAGGACCTGAGGTGCCCTCTAAAATGCATTCTAAAACATTGCATTGAGTCACAATAGACTTCTGACACCTGAAGGATCTGTGAAAAGCTTTAAAGAACTGTCGGCAATCACTCAACCTTCTATTTTTCTGTCAGCAGACAGAAAAATTAAGTAATAACGATTTGAGAGCATAAATCAACCCTCGTTCAGCTTGTCAGCAACGGTCTAAAGAGCAATTTAAACTTTTTTTGAGGGCTACGAGCACTGAAAAACACAAACACAATATAATTTCATACATTGTGCTGTACCCATCATTTTGACATCAAACAAAACAATCACCCCCACGTAAAATATGTGCATGTCACAACTGTCAAAATATAACCGTGCATAATGTTGCATCTAATTCTAATAGGCTAATCAGAACATAACAGAGAAAGTAGTTCTGCCTGCTGTGAAGTATCTGCTGTTTTTCTGATAATTTCTGATGTAGTCCTTCTATTGGATTCCAGCTTTGTTCATCATTTCACATCCTTCACTTGACAACTTGTTCTTTGAGGCATACAGACTTAATTTTCTACAATAACCTTTGTGTTCCTTCTAGAAATTCATCATGTAACCTTATGTTACCCCCCACTTAAAGGCAAACAGGCACAGAAGGATTAAGCGTTTACATGGTTATTAAACATTATATTCTCATACTGAATGGATTATCAAACAACCCAGAGGAAAATACCTTCTGTTCAGGTAAAATCAGGCCATTCTCTTCGTAACTCAAGTGGTTATAAGATGCATTTTGATTCTGAATGTGTATAATTCTGGTTATCAACAGAATATTAAGGTCAATGTAAACAGAGCTAATGAGAAGGATTAGAGTTCAACAGCAGAGTCATGTTCAATGATGATGTAGCATTATCAAGAATAGAAGAGTCAGTTTGGACTCTCAGTAAGGGTGATGTCAGACTCAGAAAATAACCCAATAGCAAAACTGCTATAAAATATAGAAGCTTCACAAATAATGCATTAGATGCTTGTCCAACAGAGATGGGGAGTAGCTTCCTGGCTGCCCCTCTGTAATGACACTGCCATACAATGAAGCTCTGTCTTGATGACAGCCGGGCCACAATTAGGACTGAACACATTTTTATGCCAATTGTACATCATGAAGCAGACTGTCACAATAGGCTTCAGTTAACACGTTGAGCTCCGAATGGACTAAAATGTCACATCGTTTATCCAAGAAATACACCGGCTGGATTCTTACATGCAGAGTTAAAATCAAGGGGGTTGGGGTGACAAAAATAAATGCAACCGTTTGCTGAGGGAAAGCCCATGCAATGATGTCATGGGCTACAGATCGCCACCAGAACACAACGCCAAACCTCGTTTAAAAACCCTGCAATCCAACTTCACCTTCACTTACTCCTAAACTGATTGACTGACAACGAATATATCAAGATATTTTGTCAGAGGCGATGCCCTCTACAATTCAGCATCGATCCCATAATCAATAATCCTATAGATGCATTAAAAATAAGTTTGATCCTTGGCCTCCTCCTATATTACAACCGCCACAACAGACCACAGTTAGCTTGTGACACGATTAAATTAAATGTTTTTTTTCCCGTATTAACAATATATAGATTCATCCCTTTATGCCGAATAGCGAATGACATTCATATGAATCGATTATAGAATTGGTTAATGACTTATAATGTGTGTATACTTGAAGACAACCTGATGAACGTTAAATCCGCGGTTGTTTTAATGGAGTCTGGCGAGTGACCGGTTCCTATCGGTCTTCTCGCCCATTAAGCGGCAGGTTACTCACATGAAGGAATAAAACTGCGACCTGGTCAGTGTCAGTGCGGTTCACCTGCTATATGACACACACTAAAGCCGACATCCTCCAGACACTGCTAGCGGACCGGGTGTGCCGGGGCCCTGCCGCGCCTGGCTCCACACACCGAGGGAGATATGGAGCTTCACCACCGGGGTGATATTTCAGCCGGGGGTTGGGGTGCTAGGCGCCGCTGCTGCTGCCGAACCGCTGCCGTCAGCGCGCACACCAACACCGGGCCGTTTCCTGTCTAGACCTTCAGAGTAAAACCAAACTCCATCTGATTAGAATACCTATGTCCATATCGAAGCCTATAGTATTTCCACTGTTAGTAGATGTCAGTTACACTTAATATTAAAGTTACTTAAATATAAATTAATTTAAATGACACATTTTCTCTTAACTATTCATCTACATAATATTATACTATGTATTTTATTTCGAAAGGGAATGTATCCTACTTCCTTCATCCATAATAAAGTACAGATCTGATGAACTTGACGGACATCTTCCTGTTAGTGTGAGGATGATGATGTGCACTAACAGATTTACAGCGGATTTAAAGAGAAGCAGTGGTAGAGTAGTTTTATAGCCTGTTTCACAACAGATAAAGCATCAGTGTGTAAGATGATATTGTACGACTGACATTTCACTGACTTGAAAAAATAAGGGTAATAATCATTTTGTTTTTGCCTTAAGGTAACTGAAGAACTTATTGAAATCCCTGCTATATTTCTATAATGAAAACATGCTATATAGCAATATGTCATAATACTGTAGTAAAATATTTAATTAAATTTGGATCACAAAAGCCGACATCACTCCTATGACATCTTCAGGTAAAATGCACTCTTCATATTACTAAAGCACAGTAGCTGAATTAATGCAGTGCTTCATGTTCTAGAGGATCATCATGTTTGCTTCATCACTGTATGTGAGAACCACATATCTCCAAAAAGTCAACTTTTAATAAGCTCAGAAACACAGGCCTGTTTTCAGCATTGTGACAGTGCACGAGGGATTTAAAAGTTTATTTCTCAGGCCATAAAGGAATACTTAATCCTTCAACACAAAGTTACATAAAATCTAAATACTCAACTAGAGTACTTCAATTTTGTACTTAAGCACAGTACTTGAGGTTGAGTACTTCCATCTTCCAGCCAGTGGCAGATAGAGCAGCCAAATCACAGGGAGATAAAGGCCTTCTGTTGAAAAGTGAGGCTAACACACATGGGGAGGGTGGACAGAGGGACAGGAGGGGAAAGTCACGGAGGGAGGGGGCAGAGATGGCAGACAGTAGAACGGACCTGGAGGTTTATAAATACTCTTTGAAAAAGATAGTGTAACCCCAACCCATGTGCCTCTTTAAGTAAGCAACTCAGAGCCACAAAGCCGTCTGCTGGCCTGGCTGAGAGGCACAGGAAACGTCCAATCAGTGAGGAGGTGGAAGCTGAAAGATGGCTGGCAAAAGACAGCTGGTCAGTGGGCGCTCACTGATCTGGATAAGATCACCAAAATGAAACAATAGACAGGTAAATGTGGGCTGGGAGCCCAGCAGCAAGGCATGGTTCCTATCAGTGGAGTGTGTAACTTTTATGCCTGCTGTAACAGCAGAGTGATGCTGCTAAATCCTGCACGTTTGGTTTTTGGTTTGTTTTTTGACTACGTGGATTTAACAAATCACTTTTCTAATTCAACTTTGCCTTCATTTGATTGATCCAATGTCGATAAAAAAAGACCATTGTACATTGATCTTTTTTTAACATCTTCCCACGGATGAGTAAAAGTTGAGCTTTAACCCCATTAGTCACTCCTGCAGTAGTTGGCTATGCGATGGCAGATTTACCTATCGGCGCCATAGGCCACCTGCTTCCACAATCACCTCTTGTTTAATAAAATCTGTTTAATCTGTAACACAGTGCTGCAGGCTTTACTCTGAATTTGCATAAGGGTCCGCATTCTCCTAGTGACAGTTTTATTATTTACATTAGTTTCACACTGATCCAGCAGTTTACCCCATTTAGCATTTATCTGTTAACTTAACTTGTCCTATGAATTTGTATACTAATGAATACGTACTTCAACTTCTGTTTACTTCATTACCACTTTTTAAAATGTGGTGTTCAAAGGGTTTTCAGCTGGCTCATCATAACAATCATCTTACTACTAACTGTCCGTTTATTCCAGATCAGTTGGTTGTTTGTCATTCTTCACAACTGTGTGAGGGTTTATACTGTACCCTGAAGCAACTGCAGGTCTACCAGCGAGTTGGAAATAAATGCAGTTACACATTCACAGTGCAAGGGAAAAGCAGTCATCCACCACTGTGGAGAGGCAGCGTAAATCCTCAGCAGATATGTTTCATTCTTAGTCACATTTAAAATAAAAGGTGTCTATGGGAGACTGGAGGGGGATCAGGTCCTTTTCACATCACTAGTGATATCTTGGATAGTCTACATCATCTCTATCTGTTTGTGTTCTCTAAGCTAAAGTTAGTGTAGGTAATTAACAGCCACAACGCAGGGGCAGGAGTTGGTAGACACATCAGAAATAAGTGTACTAAAATAGACAAAAAAAAAGACTATAATTGAGTGAACAGAGTTGAACTGCCTTCCATAATAGCTCTGCTCATAGAACACAGAACACACCGATAACAAGTGCAATTTTACCATCTTCATGAGCAGATATAACAAATATGCCCAGATTATCATGGGAGTGGTATAAACAGAATGAATGCATCTCAGGAATGCATAATTGAGGAAAATGGTACGTTTCTAAACAACGGAAGGCTTTCATTACTGGATCAGGAAGTTCACAGCAGCCAGTAGGGCCTCTGTGCTATACTTATCCCCCGGTGGGCAGCGTCAACAGTTACAGGAGGGAAAAAACAAGATGCTATGATAGATTCCTGCTAGCGGGGCTGGCCAAGAAAAGGTAGACTTACAGTTGTGCCCCTGCCCGGTGGAGCATCCACGACACATACACATGCACACACGCATGCAGTCGAAACATTCCCCTGGACACGGAGAGGAATAAGATGCTCATAAAACATGCATGGTGTGAACTCCGGCAGCAGGTCCCAGCTGGGCACCATTCACACTGCAGGGTTCAACCAGTACTGCACTTTAAAAAGCTGACACTGCAATGACATGCTTTCAACAGAGCTGCAAATAGGTCAGTTTTATTTTTATTAATCAGTTCCTCAAATTAATCCATAAAGACCCAGTGCTACTTTATGGCAGTTACCAAATTAATTTTTCTCTCTATTTAACCTGTCTTAAGTGATTTATCACCATTCATTATATTATTCTCTATATTTTGCATTTTTTCTCTGAATATCAGGTATTTTCCTATATTTAATTTACTGATCATGTAGATGTTCATTAAAGCTCAGATTAAAGTCGATGGTTAATATATCAGAGGGGTCTCCATCCTCTGTCACTGATCCAACTCCATGGGTTTTACTGGTGAATCAATGTTGTAGAAGATGACGGTGTTTCCACGGTAACTACGGAGCCTCTGAACGTCCAGATAGGTCATATCTGATGACCATGAAAAGATGACAAACTACATTTTGCCTGACTTATCTACATATGTTGATAGAATTAGTGAATCAACAGTTATTAAACATTTTAGATCAGTAGATGCTTTTGGTCACTGGTGGATATTTGGGTCTTTATGGGTTAATTATCCATAGGTATGACAAATAATTCTTAGAACCAAACATATCTGCTTTTAAGTGCATTTAAAGCACTTTTGTTGCATAACTATTACCACTCTTTAAAAAAAGGGTCAAGGAATAAAAAAATATCATACACATCATTTATATTAGTGAAATAATACACTGTTCGAGCCCCTGAAGAGCCCCCGTCTTGTGCTGCCACACTTCCTCCACCCTTGCCAGGTTATAAAAAAAGGACAAAACGCTGGGTTGTTTTGCTGTGCTGCTTCACCTCACCACCAGGCTCAGTAACAATCTGGTCCATTCATCCATATGGGCCAGGCTGAAACTGGACCTTCAGGGTGGACGTGCTCTATTTAGGCCTTATTATTCATGTGACAAAAGGTCAGTATGTTTTTATTCACAGTGGGTCTGTGTTTGTGAAGAAGGTGACACTGACATTGGATATCAAAAAAATGAGAGAAAATACAGCAAAACTGAATGAATGAGTGTAATGTGAGCGATTTGTGCTGTACCTGTGCATAGTCGGTAGTCTGCTGTGAGAACACTGCTTCCGTGGGGCATCATGCTCTTCATTCTGAAGGCTTCTTCAGGGTGGTTGAAGCGAAAGAAGGCTGACTGGCCAAAACACAGCATACAGCCTGAAAGACAGGACATGCATCAGTTGTGTTAGCTTTATGTTTCCAAGAAAACTGGACAGATACAACAGTAGAACCATTCAAAAATAGGACCAAGGGTCCTGTAGTCCAATGGCATATTTAAAGACATTAATTGACATTCGTTTGATCTCTCAAGGTCACTCAAGGTCAAAGGTCATGGCACCAAATGAAAGCCCATATGTAACTTCCTATCTATTACCAATAGTAATTATATTAACTGTTTTGAAGTTATAGCACTTTGAAACTGTTCCCATTATAAACCAATGGGGATTTTAAAAATGTCAAAAATTCATACAAAAATCAATATTTCTCAATTCTTTGAGCAAACTTGGTAGACCTTGCCCCAAGGAATCTCTGCTATGAATTTCAATTGATTCTGACTGACAGTTTTAGAGAAAGTGTTTCTTGAACAATTGTTTATGGACAGACGGACGACAGACGGACAGACGGACGGACGGATCTTTATGACATTGGACTAAAGAACTACAAATTCAGGTTTTGTACTTAAAAAGTTAGAGTCCTTTAATGACTAAATTTTGGCCAAACTCACAAAGATTTGACAAAACTTTTAAACAGCAAGGTACTGTTGGAACTGGAAGGAACATTCCATTATTTCAGCAAATACATTGGTTTATTTACTGAGCAAGGTGTACTAGCAATTTACTGAGAACATGCAGACGATGTGCTGTCTGTACGGTATTTGTGTGTTTGCCCCTGGTACTGTTTCCTGCCTGTTCTCTCTCTCTCCCTCTTCCTCCTTCTCTTACCCTTTACTTTACTTTGGTGTCTTGATTTTTGCACCAGTTACTTAATAAATTCTCTTTGTTTGTCGGCATCCCCCCTGAGTTTATTTGTCAAGGCTCCACGAGCCGGGCTTGACAAATGGGGGCTCGTCTGGCTTCTCCAGCTGTCGAGCTACTTTCAAGAGCTTCAACAGTTTTTGGGTCTACAGAAGTTTCTGTAAACATGTTTCATCTGTGGTGTTACCCCTGATAGAACTGTTGAAGGCTAAAGCTAAGCTTCAACCAATCAATCAAGCAATCAATATTTATTTACAGAGCCCTTTACAACACTTAAAGTGACAAAAGTGCTTTCCAATAAAATCAAAGCATATAAAAATCAACAATAATAAATAATAAAAACAATATAAAAACAATAATAAGGTATGTAAAAAAACTAAATCTAAATACAAACAGAAGGTATATAATGTATTATTATACAGTAAGAACTATATTAATGCATGGCCTGAATATTAAATACCTTTGAGTTGCTGCAGAACACAGCCAGTGACTCACACCAAGTTGTCAAACATAGGTATATACCTCTGCTGTATCCTGTTGTTTCTAATTTGAAATTATTTGGAAGGTAATGGAATTCAATGCCATAACTAAGGCCAACCTTATTAAAGTGAACTCTTCGCTTTGGTTCCATAAGTGTTCACATTAGTGACGTTAAATTATATTCATTTTATTAGTGAATGATAATTAAAAAATACAGTTTTATGTGATTTGAAGCATTTATAATGTTAATTTTGCTTCATTCCCTTGAACCCCTACTGGGATCCAACCCTGGAAACCCCCCCCCCCCTCCATTTTTTCTGGATCTGCCACTGTTATATGATGAGTCTGTCTTCACTGTATTTTATGCCTAGATGAAGACAATACAGAGTTGAAAAGGATTTTTTTTAGCATTATTAAAGTACCTCTGATTCTTCCAGTTGGATATCTGACACTGAATCATGAATATTTTCCACATTGAATTGGACCAGAAACCTTTGTATGTGTTCCAGTTGGACACCGTGTAGTAACAAAGGACAATAGTACATAATACCAAGCACTGTGTAAAAGTAAAGACTGATGATGCATTTCAATGAGAAAAGTTGTATCAAACATAGATAACAGCAGGTTTTATACAAAAACAAAGTCTCCAACTCTAAATTCATTAAAAACATCTGCTGGTTAACACAAGCAAATGGTATGTGAGAAGCGAAAATAAACTAAATACAATTTCCAATTTAAATGAAGAACAAAAGGATATGTTTTTTCTTGTATATGTATTTAAAAAGATTTCCTGATAAAGCCGGACACTGCAAATAAAGTGCAAATAAAACAGGAACTAATTAAAGCCTCTGGTTATGGAAAAAGCCTGTTTTTTCTCACTAAATGATATCAGCTGGTGGAACTATCAGACACACCTCACCCCAACATCCTGCCCCTGCAGGAAATGCATCTACTTAAGACGATAAGATGCTCTAAAATTGATATTCAATCCCACAGTAAACAAAATGATGACTTTTAAAAAAGCAGCACAACTGATAAAGACAGCAGTGGATGAAAGCATTTTGGATTTGTCAGATCTGTGGTGTGGAAAACACGGCCCTCCAGACACACTGGAACTACGTTTACATGCAGCCGGGTCTTTAGAAAATGGATATTTCCCCCTCTCCGTTTAAAAAAAAATCTTGTGCACACGTGACCGTTTTCAGAAAAATCTTTGTTTACATGGCTCCATATATCTACACCGTCAAGAGCATACCAGGCCTGTAGACGGCAGTGTGCTGAGAAGATCGAGTACCATTAACCAATCAGAATCCTGAACAGAATCACAACAAAATGTTACTACCATTATTAACCTATGGAGACGTAAGTGATGACGCAACTGTCAAGTGTTCACCTGGTTCCGGGTCCAAACAAATCTGAGAAGTGCAACCAATACAATGTAGGCAAATGGCTGAGCCGATGACAAACTGCTGTTCTGACGTGCCAGGGCGGATGAAAAAGGGTGGAACCATGTTAGTTCTGCAGTCGTAAACAGCTGCAGTCTGTTTTTCAATCATGTTTTGTCTTTAGTTCATATAGACCGCTGTGCACGGACGTAAATTATTACTTCATTTACCTTCCACTGAACTGGACAGAACAGACAAAGGACTGAAAAACAAAATATGAAGTATGAAGATATGGAAACACCTCATAAAAGCCTTATTCTATCAAGTAAATACATGAAAATCTCGTTAAGCAGGTGTAGTGGGTGCTAATTAGCTAAGATGCTAACATTTGCTAGCACCAAACTTCCTTACTTTCTCTTTTAATACTTGTAACTTCACTTCGCTCCATCCTCTTCCTCTATACTGTATCATCACATGTGAAGTGGTAGAATATTTCCTTTGAAAACTGTGACGTCCATCCGAGATCTCCGTTTCCCTCTGTTTACACGCAAACACAAAAACGGAGATTGGCCAAAATCTCCACTTTGGGCGGAGCCTCTGTGTCTATGGAATTATCACTTAAATCTACTTACAACCAGGTATGAAATGTCAAAACACATAACACGTGTGTGACAAGCTCAATAACAGATAAGCAATCACACGTACATTGCTTGCTCAGCACAGCACTATTGTCCTGCTTCAAAAACTAAGACACATGTTCCGGGCCAAGCTGTGAGAAGATGCCTCTCTGTCATCAGCAGCGAATACCGGACCTACCTGCAAGGCCGCAGTGATGAACAACAAAACAGTGGGGGAGGGGGGAAAGCCACCTGATAACATCATAAACTGTCACAATGATGGAAAAAAGAAGATGGAGAAGTGTTTTTATAATCAGTCCACATGATAATCCAGCTATTACTTACAACTGAAAAAACATCTGTTTATCCTCAAAAGACGTTGGTTTTCAAAACTGTGAGAATTCAGCCTTGCCCTTCTCAGACTGACCACAAGTCCTGCTATGCTAAATAGCCTTTCGCAGGCTGCTGATGCTGGGACTGATGTGTTGAGCTTCAAAGACAGCCTGCACACAGCTGGAAAGGACTCCAGCGAGTCCATGTGATCTGCTGAACAGAACAACAGGACAGGCTGAGTGTGGACCATCGTTTGCACTTACGCGATTAGGCCCAATGACAAATGAACTTCCTGACCTGTTGCAGTCACCGGTAATCTCAGCGGTGAAAACACAAAAATTCCTTTAATCTATTTTTTGTAACGAGTAACGATACTGTGCATTAAAAATGTATTGGAGCAGAAGTATGCCATTGAGTTAGGGAATGTATTCAAGTAAAAGTCAAAGTTAACAGAATAAGAAATACTCAGTAAAGTACAAATTCTCCCAAAACATACCTGAGTACATTAGTGAAGTATTATTACTTCTACAACACTGATCCAGAGTCATAATGAAGCACCGGTTTCATTATGATGAAGTTAAGGTAAGGTAAGTTTGCTGAGACTAAATAAACCTTTAAGTTAAGTGTCCCTCTACTTTACATAACATTACAACATTCACCAGTTTTGTGGATGTAGAAGTTGCTGTTGGGGATGGGAATGTCGTGTTTTTGGTGAAAAACTAACACGATTGCTGTAATGTGGATTTTACTGAGTCTGTTGCAAGCTTTCAGAAGGTGTGTGGAATCAAAATGAAGATGAAAACAAATAAGAAATTGTGGTGGATGGTTTAGAAACAATGGAAGAGCATCTCTCATTGTTTCTCAGAGGCTTTTGGTTTGCATTGGGGATCTGCTCAAAGCTATCCACGGAGTAATACGCTACTTGCCGCTTCCTTTGCCATACCGGTGATCCTAAACAGCCGGTGGCATGGGCAAAGACAACGTAGAAAAATAAACAAATGGTGAATCTTTCTAAGAAAAATTTCATCCAAATTCCTTGTAAACAGATAAAAAGTGGTCCCGCTAAAACTAATCTGAAACTTGCTGTGCTCAGTGTCAGATCTCTATGTAACAAATCATCTTTAATTAATAATTTTATTTCCTCTTATAATCTTGATTTTATGTTTTTAACAGACATGGCTTGATAGTGAGACGGGTAAAGCAGTTCTGATTGAATCCACTAACTTTACATCTGTATCAGAAATACGAGAAAACAAAAAGGGTGGAGGTGTGTGTGTGTGTGTGTGTGTGTGTGTGTGTGTGTGTGTGCATTATTTAGAGATAAAATAATCACCCATAGGCTGTCATTTGGGTGTTTTCATCTTCTGAGTATGTATCTTTTAAAATGGAGGTAAATGTATCTCCTTCCATACTCTATGTAATCATATACAGACCTCCCAAACAGTGTCAAAGTTTTATTGATGATTTTACTTTACTTTTACTTTATCTGAATGTACATGTGGATAATATGTGTGACAGAAATACTACAGAACTCTGTGCTGTCTTTGAACCCTTCACACCCTGGACCTGCTCAGTACTAAGGGGGTTCATATTTCAAGTGTTAAAGTGGTGGATGTTGCTTTATCTGATCATTTCTGTGTCTTCTTTGACCTGTCAGTTGGTCCTAAACCAACGGCTGGACCTGCAGGTGTTCGGAGGACACACATTAATGACAGCAGAGACACACTGTTTATGGACATGATTAGGTTTGAAAGCACCTTATGTTCTAATGTGGACCATCTGTTGAACTCATGTT
>JAPQRQ010000006.1:2672713-2685156 GCA_037367365.1 Apogon talboti
TTATCTCCTCTCCTCCTCTCCTCTCCTTGTCTCCTCCTCTCCGTTCCTCTCCTCTCCTCTCCTCTCCTCTCCTCCCCTCCTCTCCTCTCCTCCTCTCCTCCCCTTCCCACCTGATGGTGGCATCCTGCACAGCCCTATGAATGCATTATGCAAAATGCAGGGGTCCAGGAGATGTTCAGTTTAGCTCCAATAGTTCCAAGTAGCCTACCAGATACTAAGTGTGTGTGGATCCATCTTTAATATTTACCAAAAAAAGGAGAAGAAAATGCTTGTCTTTTAAAGAGAGAAAATCTCATTTGTGATTGAAGCAAAACAGGACACAAACGTTACCATCACTGTGTGTGACTGCAGCTGGGCAGACAAGATTTTCCAACTCCATCCATCTGCTTTAAGCTTCCAGACAGGGAAGCCCATTACTGACTGTCTCTAGATGCCAATTAGCACTCATCAATTCAACCATTACAACACAGAGCAGCTACTTATCGTGATGGATTCTCCCACAGAGAGGGACGCACGTCAGGGAGCGATTTGACAATGAATCTGAACAGAGGAAAGCTGCAGATTTATGGCGCTGTGAGGTGCAGAGCATTTATCTAAGTCTCCGGGACATTTCAAGATATGGAGATGCGCTAAACAGAGGGGAGAAGGACCGGGGAGTAGAAGACTGAGGACCGTAAATCACACTGTTGTTCATTACACAGAAGCCGCACAGTGTTGACCTAGGAAAACTTTGATGCTTTATTCTGCAATTACAAGATTGAAAGGTAATTTAATGAAACAGCAGAGTGTAAAGTCAGGCTTTATGAGCAATGTATGAAGAGAACTGTGCTGGGAGACTTTTAATAGGAGCAACATTTAAGACGGGACTTGTCAATCGTTTCTAAACTATAGAAACTGTTCAAGGTCTCAGACAACAACCTACAGCACTGGAAGATGGATTCAGATCATTCACTTAACCCTTAAAGAGCTGGAACTAATTTTGTGGTGACTTTTACATGAATTTTTCTCTACATTTTGTCTTTCCTAAGTGATTTATCACCATTTATTGCAATAGTACCCTGTGTATTTTGCATTTTTCGGTGAAAATAGGTATTTTCCCATATTTGATTTACTGACCATGTAGATCTTCACAAAAGCTCAGATTTAACTCAAAGGTTATTATATGAAAACAGAGAAAACTGAAAAAAAGTTTTCTCTGTTTCTGTGTCTCAAAAATCATTTTTGCACATGCACAGATGTAAAAGGATGAAATAAATCAGATTAATATGTAAACATGCATGAAAATAACATAATATAGGGAGGAACCCAGGTGTGTCAGTCTGTTTTTCATAATCAAAGTATTGCCATTATGTGATAAAGCATGTCAGAGTAGGTTGTTTATGTTGATGATCACTAATAATCTGATAAATCCATAAATTGGAAAATGATCAGAGAATTTGTGTGTATGTCAGTGGGCTCATTGCCAAAATCCACCACCACTGTGTGGTTTTCCAACCTCATCTCCAGCACCAGATAGATCCGCTGGAGTCATGCTGTTATAGACCTGTGGATGTGGATGTTTATGAGACGAGACAGATGAGCCCTCACCACGCAGAGGAAGTAACCACACCTCAAACCATAAAGTCCTCTAAAAGCCCATATTTAGACTGGAAGTGCTGTAAGTAGAACACGCTCACAATACGTCTATTTTCCCGGCCTGTCTGCACATACTGTATCTTCCCAACACAGGATAGGGTCGCCCTTCCAGACCGCACCTTGTTTGCAATGAGTTATGGTCATGACATCTAATACTGCCCACGAAAACACAAATATACGTGATTTCTGAGACGTCTTCGTGGGTAGTCTGAGTGTAACTCTTCAAAGGTCACATTCTTTATCAGTCTTTGCAGGAGCTCATCAGCTGCGGTGACAGGAAAGGTGAACCTGTGGGTGAGGTTTCTGCTGATCAGCTTTCTTCACTGCACTGAGGTTGGTTTCTTTGACACGTGTGACAAATAAGGTTCTTTGGGGAAAGTAAAGTACAAATGTTGTGTAGTTCTGTCTTTCATTACGATAAAATACCACAAAATGGGTTTCTGTCTGATTCCAATCTCCGCACTCAAACTGTTTTCATTCAACTTTTTAATACATAGGGTTTTAAGCTTGGAAACATGGAAACATTTGGGTCCTCTTCTCCCTTCTCTTCTTCCCTTCTCTGGGGTTTCAAAAAAATTACAACATGTTTTTTTCTGTTGTCTTTTATAGGTGTCAGCTAAGCTCTTACATACTGTTTATGTGTCTTTTAAGTTGCGTTTACTACCGTATTGGTACATGGGTCTATAATAACAATTATTACACATCATCACCGTGTGATTTTCACAACAGGAGCCACTGAAGTTTTCATTTAAAGTTGTGTTTCTCACTCACAATGACTCTTTAAATCTGGTAGTGGCTTTTCGCTCTATTTTGGTCCTCACCGTCCCCTTTTCACTCCTACTTGCTTCCATACATTCACAAACCAACTGCTAACTTTCTGTGTTTGAACATGTGTCATGTTAAGTTTTTGGAGTACTAGGCCAGTTCAGATTTATAAGCAATTTGTTAATTTATTTACTTTTTGGGAATAAAGACTATTCTGTTTTCTGATGTAATTTAGTTGATTTCTTAAAAGGTTTGAAACAGTTTGAAACAAGACTTTTGCTACAGAAGAAGAAATGTGCTAATATGCAGAGTAAGTATGTTTACCATTGTGTGATTTACTGAAATTGCGGTTCATTTTGTAAATATTTTGGGAATATATTGAATATTACTGTATCAATTTAAATTTCTTTTACTAAAATTAAAGTATTAATTGTGGCCCACACAGAGGTTTTTTTTCAATATGGCCCATGAGTAATGTGAAGTTGAGTACCTTTGGTCTAGATGACTGTTGGTGTTATAAATGTTAGTCTTGGGATGACAGCGCGCTAATTACTAACGGGGAAGCTGCTGATGTTTGTTAGCCTGTTAGCTCTTAAGCTGTGTGGCTAGCATTAGCAGCGCGGTGCTAGCGGCTGCAGATGGTAAATAAACCTTGTACGTGTTAAACTTCTGTTTTTCTGTTTTCCAATGTGTGCTGCATTAGGATGAATCTTTGAATTTTAGGCTGTTGGTCAAACAATAAATTAATGGGAAATGTGGGGAGTTTTTTTTTTTCTTCTCTCTATTTTCAGATTTTTTATTCTACAAATATTAAGAGAACAAATTCATTCACACTTTATTTTAGTTCAGGATGCAGTGACCTGAAAGCTTGTTTTCTAATATAGCTAAGTAAAACAATCATGAGGAAATACAATGATGGTGGCAAAAAGAACAGTGCAATGCAGAAAAGAAATAGAGCTCTTAAAATAACTGCAGTCTTTCAACTGTAAACCAACTGAATCATTCAAAAATAAATCCAAAGTCATGGAGTTAAAGATTTAAAGTGTCCTAAGGATTAAAATCTTTCTGGAAGTTATTAAAATAGTTGACTAATTTTTAAAAAACAAAGATAATAATAAGTTGCAGGTTCCTTATTTGTACTGAAAAAAGTTATATTTATAAAGTAAAAAAAAAAACAGCTTTGTTTCTAGGAACTGACTTATGTTTTTGAAGCATGTTTTTTATTTGACATGTAACCTCATTAAAAAAAAATGTGTCCAACTTATTCTTTCTTAAAAACACATATAAGTGGATAGAGAGCAGATGTAACCGTCAAACAAAGGGTTTGTATAGTTTGTGTAGGTTCGTTATTTCATGTGAGAGTCCACTCAACATATGGATTTCAGAATACTATCTTACTTTAAATGACTGTTTTCAGTCTCACTGTGAGGTCAGCTTGTTTAAATGCTGTCATTTCTTCGCATTTGATTTATTTTTGTCTTTAAGTTGCTGTTTTATTCGAGTCTTCAAAAACATAACCAAACAAAATTTGCTCCCTCTGTTTGCTGATTTTTTTGGCTTAATGCAAGACAATTTTCCTGATATTTTGGATTTTGTCTAGTCGTGCTGTGTTTGCAGACAACTTCATCTGGATCACAGTTCTGTTGTGTTGTTTTTCTGTGCAGCAGTATGATACCTGCTCCACATCTTGGCAGTAGTTCTTTAATATACACCAGTATCTCCTTCCTCTCTCCTCCATAAGAACCCTCTGACCCACACTGAGCATGTCAGCATTCTTCAAGAACCAGAAACATCTCAGGATTAGATTCCTCAGAGGCTGAGCTCAGTGAAACAAGCTGCTGTAGAAACTGAGATCAGTTTAACTTTAATTTAACGGCTGCGCTTGAAAACACTTTCCAGCAGGAAAGTATGACACACTGCCATTTAATAATGACAATGAATGAAGTCATCCAGGAAAGGACACACGGGCAATGTTAGAAAGAGGGATTTGCCTCCAGCGAGGATCATGTGTGGTAATGTGTTACTGCCCTGAAAGCCTCTCGGTTAATCAGTTAGATTGAGTTCCTGACCGGTGTGAGAGAGCAATTTGTCCCTCAGCTCCACAGGAGCGATTCTTCTAATCACCGCCTTCATCACAGTGAGTGCACTTTGAGTATTACTGCAACAACAGCAAGATCCAGCCTCAGCTCCAGCTGCGAGCCGTGAGAGATGCCCGACTTCAATAAAGAAACGATAACAAAATACAACAAAGGAAACATAACCACAAAAACTGTCTTTATTGATATGTGATAAAGACAGTAATAACAATATCAAAACTAAAAACTTGAATAAGGATTTGAGTACATGTCCTCATTGAGCGTTCGTGGCTGCAGACACAAAGGTGTTCTCTTAAGTACTATATACCCCCCGTTCTCTAATAACGTTGCAGGAACATCTACAGTAAGTGCATTACAGAATACATAAACCACACAAGGACTGATTCACATTGAGTCAAGGTGAAAATCTATACAGTATCTGCTCGTCACCATAAACACAAGAAAACAACACAAAGGTATCTCCATCAGTCAAATGCAGCAATGATTTTATTCTCAAAAATACAGAGTTTACATCTTCCGGTGTCATCACGATGGGGACTACAGCTTAACTCATCTGCTGCGGCGAAAAATCCCTAAAAAATAAGCCAAATCTTAAACTCAATGCATGACAAAAACACCAAAACAGTTATAAGTGAGACTGCAAAAGAGACGTGGATGAAAAGACTAAAGCTACGAAAAATTAAGGAAAAAGAGACCACACCAAGGCGTCCTCCTGCACGGCCGAATCACACAGCACAGTTGAACTTAAGGACCTACAGAAGGAGCACATGGAGGCTTCTCAGGACAACAAGGCTTCACTTTGTAGAGTCAAATCTAGCCTGTACCATGTGCTGGAGTGCACCAACAAGCCAGAGCAACAGATGTCAAAGTCAAGGAGAGAGTGAGTGACATGGAGGACAAAACGCTCCGATATGGGAGAGCTATGCGCTACCTGCTTCACAGAGAAGCTAAGACCTTGAGTCCAAAGCAAGGAGAAATAATTTAGGCATTATTGGAGTAAAAGAATAATCCTAGTAAACACAACGGTGGCCTTCTCTTTAGAAAAAGTTATCCATATACCGGATATGGTTTTTTTTAACCCCCAATATCGGTATCAGCATCGGCCCTGAAAATCCCATATCAGTCGGGCTCTAATAGGTACCACAGGAGAGATGCAGATATCCATTTTAAACGTTTATGCCCCTAATGAGTATGAACAAGATTTCTTTGTAGAAATAGTAAATGTAAATGTTGACAACACTAGGGGTATGATCACAGTTGGGGGAGAATTCAACGCTGTGCAAGACAGGAGATTAGACAGAACACCTGCAGAACATGGCCCCAAAAGTAAAAACATAACAGTCTGCACACCAACACCTCTGAGCAGAATGGAGCTGTTTTCAATAGGCTTATGCTCCATGCCAAGATGCACCCACAGTATAAATCTGGTGCAGATATCTCAATGCATTCTTCAGATAATGTCGTTACATCGTTGAATGGACAGACAGTCAGACAGACAGACGGTCAGACGACCAAACGATTACAATACCCCTCAGCCGAGGGGTAATAAAAACTATAACACTAATGATATGATCTCAGAGCCGGGCCTCTAACCCTAACCCCTGGAGAAATAAATATTCGAATGAGAAAGACTTCAGTTTTTTATCTAATGTGCACATCAGTTATTCAAGAATTGATTTCTTTTGCCTCTCCCAAAAATATATGTACCATGTGAACAACAATTTCCTACTACATGAATAAATAGATCATATTTTGCAAGGTAGTAGTTAATTTGAACAGCTTTGTGGTATTAGTAAAGCAAAGTTAGCTAAGGTTATCTGAGGTTTTTGGTCTGAAATTATATAGAAATTATTTTCTCCTGTGTATACATGAAGACAAATTTTCCAAAGCCTCTATATTCATTATATATATTTAACAATGTGCTTCATACCAGAGCTGGCAGAAACAATCAGTGCAAACCTTTGTGTGTTTCCCTTTGGGTCCACTCAGGCCAATCAGCGTTAATGCCATGGCTATAGTGGCATTAAAAGTAAAAGTGGTGAGCAGTCTTGTTCCATTCCACCTATCTGAAATGTATCTGGGTCCCAAATACTGTATTCCATCATTTCTCTAATAACTCTCTGTTGAGGGTTTTTTTTCCGTGACCACGTTAAATCTTTCCAGTCCGTCGTCTTTGCCTCAAGTCCATTTCCCAGAAGATTAGATCAGAGGAACTAGAGGTGGTCAGAGCACGAACGCCTCACATTCTACCAGAATGAGTTCATATACAGGGCCTTACAACTTTTATTAACGTGTTAGAACATTTCTCTGTACCATCCAGATAAAAATGTATTAATACAAATACTCTAGAAACACTCGGCGCTGTGGCTTAGCACATCACGGTTTTCCATGGCATTCCCACAGGACCTTCAAGTAAGCTGGTTTCAGACAGAAGTGTAAGAAGAACACACAGAGAGGAAAGAGACTGGAAGTATAGTGGTATTAAAGACAGTTATGGGGTGGATTCTTTGTTGGTGTTTCATTTAAGTGGCATTGGTTTGGTTCTGTGGACAAACACTGCATCTATAAACCACTGTGTTTTCCTCCTTCTAACATTTCTACAGTATGTATTTACAGTATATTCTTCCACTTAACCAGATGCTTAATATTCTGAACGGCAAAGACAGTTAATGAGTTAATTTGAAGCCTAATAATGATACTGCAGTGTGTTTCTGCACTAACGGACTGGTTGTTGATGGATTTAATTATCTGGTGGAACTGTAATCTGTCGTGATAAGGTGTTTTGTTTTGTTTTTTTTTAATTTCAGAAATGGTCTGCAAATGCTTCCCCACACCAAGGATGATGTTCTAAAACGTGTGTGTATGACTCACAACCAAGAGATGTTCAGTTTACTGTCATAGAGTAGGACCAAAACAAGAGAATATTCAGATTTAAAGCTGCAGTAGCTGAAACCAAAGGGATAAAAAACAGAATCAGATTTTTTTTTTCTTCTGCAGTTCTTTCTTCTTGGTCCAAAACAAGACTAAATATAAATACAGATGATCTGATAGAAATTTCTGAAAAATCTGATCAGCTGTCATTTACATATTTAACCCTCCTACCGGTGATTAGACAAAGGGTAGATTTTGTACAGTCTGAAAATACTGGCAAAGTGTAGATGCAGAAGTCCCAAGTACTCTCAGAGCACTTGAATTAAAATATGATGAAAAGGAATTATGGATTTTTGGCCAATGACACTAAAAAACTAAGGTACTGCAGCTGAAAGAAGCTGGTATTAGAAGGTGTTTTTCTTCAATCAAGAGTTTTGTGTTTCATTGGAGTGTTTGCATGGATACCTCTAACTGTCATTCATTCATTTTCTGAACTGTCCAATCCTCTGGAGGGCCTCAGCAACCAATGGACTACAGATGGGTACACCATGGATGTTTTAGCAGTGCATCACAGGGCCCACAGAAAGAGACAAAAGTTTCCTCTCACATTCACAAATACAGGCAATTTAGAGCAACTCAATGGGATCCATGTCTTTAGATGGTTGGAGGAGGCCGAAATCCTGGAGAGAACCCACATGGACATGGGAAAGCATACAAGGTTCACAAACTCCAGACGTTCTCTGTTGAGGCGCAGTGCAACCACTGCACCACGACGTCAGCCCTGTGTTCCCCAGTACCTATGCTCCCCAGTCCGACTTACATGATCGGACTGTTGTTTGAACCATAACTGTAGGCAGTGGTGTTTCAGTAGTTTCACCAAGGGTTAGGGTTAGGGTGGGGATAACCCTACATGGGCACTGGGGAAGACAGTTATGCTCCCATAGATACAGTACATCTATAGGGTGGCATCTATCACAAATGTAACATCAAATCACAGCATAGTGATCTCCCAGCTGATCCAATTCAACACCAACTAAACCAGTCTGTGTGTGACATGTCTGTCTAACGGCATTTTAACAAGGAAGCTGCTGTAGTGGTTGCCAGAAGCCATTACATTTTTATATAGTAGTGTCAGTCCATGCTTTTGGTCCTCCTTTGCTATTACTGTCATTTTTTTCTATTTTCTTATGGATGAAAATGAATGAACATCTCTGGACCTGCTGCTGTGGTCCTGCTCCTCTCCTGCCTCCATCGTCATCACTCATTTATCCATATAGTTGTGATAGTGTTTATTATATACTTACATAGATGGTAGAGGTTTCTATTATGTGTACTAACACTTGCAATAGTAGCAGTAGTAGTACATCCACTGTTAGTACTTGTATTAATGTAATTATACATTGTATTACGGTAATTATACTAACACCAGCTATTCTATTTCCTAATAGTTGTAGTTCAGTTTGTTGTGCATCCATGTGCCCCCCCTTCCCAATCTTTCTCTCTCTCTCGCTCTCTCTCTCTCTCTCTCTCTCTTTCTCTTGCTTTACCCTCTCTCTTTAACCCCAACTGGTCAAGGCAGATGACCATCCTCCAGGAGTCGGAGTTTCTGCCTGTTAAAAGGAAGTTTTTCCTTCCACTGTCACCAAGCGTTTGCTCCTGGAGGATTCTGTTGGGATTCTGTAAATTAGCTTGAGAGTCTGGTTTAGACCAGCTCTATATGTAAAGTGCCATGAGATAACTTCTGTTATGATTTGGAGCTATATAAATAATATTTGACTTGATTTGAATGCAGAAAGCTAAAATAAATAATAAATGTCACTGCCAGTCATTATTTTTCTTCATTTTGCAAGATTGTCTTGGTTTAGACCAAGTTGCAACAACCAAAATTAACAATAAAGTCATAAAATCCATCTAAACTGTGTTACAACCATATCATCTGTGTGAACATACCAGTATGATCACCAGGGGAAGAAGGTGCTAATTCTTTCAAAGTCAAATCACACCAAGGGCTCTCATTACATCTAAATGGAACTCAAATGTGAAACGCCTCTACACATATCAGTAGGAGCTTGGAAAAACCCACCATCTAAGTCCTGACTGTGACTCAAAGGGCAGAAAATCACAACTGTATATTTATGGAGCTTTGCTACACTCCACCTGTTTCATCCTGTCAGCTAAAATGCATTTTCCTCACCAAGACCCTATGTAGGCAGCATGTTTTTATTCAGTATTAGTTAACTCTGAGGGGAAACTTTGCTGATTTTACTACTGTGAGCTACAAACAAAGGCACCACCACTAAACCACCAGCACAGGACGTCACTGAAGCGGCAGAGGAGCTGCGAACAAAAGGATATCCACAACTAAGGCTGACAGTTGCTATGGAAGGGTGATGGTTTACAGCCTCAGCAAAGGCCATGGAGGCAACCCCCCCCAGTTAATCAATGACTGAGTTTCACCAAGCCAGGGGCCATCAAACACAGACACACATACCAGAGGAAGATAATATGGGACTGGTCTGAAAGGAGTGCAGCGGAGGAGGAGGTAGGGTCCAACCCTGCATTCCCATCATGTTGGAAGAAGTGTCTGAACACATAAAGGGGTGGAAAAAATGACTGGGAAGAAGTGATCACATGTTCAGACCAGTGTGTCGCCAGTGAGAAGGATGGAAGTTGTCTGTTGATGGTGGTTGCTTGTTTTTGAGTTCATATAAAGAAATAAAGTCAGACCGAGGGCCAGAGGTCATGAAAGAAAATAGAAATAGTTGAAATCATAACATTATTCTTTCCAAACCCCCTCAAAATTTTCCCCCTGGGATTAATAAAGTATTCTGATTCTGATCATTCTTTTCTGCTAATAAAAACTGCTTCGCTTTAAAATACAGATTCACATTGAAAAAATGTCACACTTCCTTCACAGTCAGATCACACACACCAGGTACAGCATCCAGCAGGCCGTCAGCTGCCGCCTCCAGTGAACGCTCTTCACAATAACGTGACTGGTTACCACTTGTCTGAAAAGATGTTCCCTGCTCCCCTCCTCCCTCCTCCCTCCTCCCTCACTCCATGTCCCCCTTTTGTCACAATGGTTAAAGCCAATCTCCTCCTATTAAACATGCTCCCAGAGGCAGATGGCCGCAGGCCTGAGGATTCATCAATATCAGACCAAACTCTGCGATCGCCTCGAGGCAGTGTGAGCCAACGCTGTAAACTGCAGCCCTCTCTGGTCTATAAATGATCTGTTAATTTCTATGCTTTTGGATAGGCACAAATATCCCTATGTTGACCATTACATGAAGGTGGGTTGAGGGACTGAAAGAAGGCAGCTGTATTAGCATGGTACAACTAGTTTATCACTGGTGGAAACCAGTTTTTGGGAGGATACATGGTTGCATGTCAGCAGGAATATTACATTTACATAGATTTTTGTCAGCCATCTATACAGTTTATTGGAAATGAGCTGGGTTTGTTTTGGAATAAGGACAATAGCTGTAATTTTTGTGCATGTAGTTGATTATACAACAAAATCCGTTACCTGCTGCCTGTTAGGGCCTCTTCAAGTTACTGAATGTGATGGGTGGTGACACTGATGCCTGGCAGACTGATGCTTTTTTTGGTTTGTCAGTGTCTGTTATGTCGGTCTCTGGCTGGCTCTTAGCAACGTTGTCAAGAAAAGCATTGCATGAATAAATTTGTCCAAGTGGTGCTTCAAACCAAATACCCTCCTTCATAGCTAAAGAGAACCTCAGTATAGGAAACCAACAAGTGTTAACAGAATAAAAATATACAGTAGTTATGTTATGAGGGTAGTTCCATTGTTGCTAATCTTTTTACCCTCTAATAATATTAATAATAATGGATTAAATTTCTATAACACTTTTCAAGGCATCCAAAGCGCTTTACGTTATTGATCCCTTATTCTTTCACTGTCACACACTCTGGTGGTTGTAAACTACATTTTTGTAACCACAGCTGCTGACGGAAGCGTGGCTGCCAGTTTGCACCAAACGGCCCCTCCCACCACCACCGAACATTCAAACGCATTCATACACCAGTGTGAGTGACACTGGAGGGAAGGAGGGTGAACTGTCTTGCCCAAGGACACAACCACACATGACTAGGACAGAGGGGGATTCGAGCTGCCAACCCTTCAGTTATTGCTCTACCTCCTGAGCCTTGGCCGCCCTCTACAATGCAGTGATAGTGAAACACAGCCTTGGACCTCCCTTGTATATTTGTGGTGTTTAAACACTGTCTTGACCTCGCTCTCGTCAAAGGATGTACGGTCAAAGACTGTGTCAACAACAACATACAGGAACCGGGCGTATGTGCACCAGCTGCCACCACCTTCTCCCCTCTGTCTCCGAGCTCAGATGCCCCCTGACGTCCCTCGTGCATGTCTGACCAGTGCTCTGCGCCCACTGGGAGCCCACATTGCATTCATGGCAGCCCTGATGACTGTTTGCTGAGGAACTTCTCACATCCCTTCCTTACAATGGGTCAACACAATGTGTCAGGGATGACAGATGTTGAGGAGGTGCAGCAGAGGAGAGAGAGAGTGTGCCCACGTTTAGAGAATAGTGGAGTACAATGGCTCAGCAAGAGGGTCCTGAGGTTGGACGGCTCACAATGACTGGCTGTGGAGTTAACATGTGCCTCTCATTCTGATATTCAGGGCTTAAATTTAACTCAATGAAACCTGCACAAACTACGATACAGTTTTCCACACTTCCCACACAGCAAAAAAGGAATATATGACTTAGGTAAACTGAATTTAATTTGGAATATTTAGCTTGAAAGATCATTTTTTAGATTTATTTACTTATTGAGACATAATCTTAAGATTATTTGACTTGTTCCAAGAATTTTTATCTTGAGCTACCCCACTTAGATATTACAATTAATTTTAAGCAACATTTGTAACAAAACAAGCTCCATTGTTGGGGGATGAGTATGGTGGACAGAGTAACTGTTTGGCCTCAAGAAATTTTTACTTGTTTTACACAGTTTTGCCCATACATATACATCTATTGAGTCATGACATCTTCACAAGACCATATGTGTGTGTGTGTGTGTATA
>JAPQRQ010000006.1:2729194-2739243 GCA_037367365.1 Apogon talboti
GTGTGTGTGTGTGTGTGTGTGTGTGTGTGTGTGTGTGTGTGTGTGTGTGTGTGTGGGTGTGTGTGTGTGTGTGGGTGAATGCGAGGCCATGTAAAGTGCTTTGGGCACCTTGAAGGTGTGTATAAGTGCAGTCCATTTCCATATTAGATGTTTAGTTCAGTTTATAACATGGTCAAAAACGGTTGATTTCTGAAAAATGTCCTTTTTTTTCCCAGGGATGATATCAGCCATTTAATCAGCTATAAGCTTTTGCCTGTTACTGTTATGTATGGCAGTCCTGACACAAGGGACTAGAAGAGTTATGGGCTAAAACCAGTTCCTCTGATAGTGGCTCGGTCAACAAAGTTCTGGTATTCCTCTTTGTAAACTTTGTAAATCATTGTGTGCAATGTTTGATTAACATTTTTAGGTGTATGTTTTTAAGTGGTTTTGATGCTGTTTTGCTGCTGAGAACACAGCCTACAGTCGAAGTAAGTGAATTCCCTAACTACACAATGTCCTGGTTTTACAGTATCAGACATGGATAAAATCTCGGGTTGGGGGGGGGGGGGGTCATATGGTGCAGCCGTCAGCAGCAGCAGGGAGTCCTTTGGGAGAAACTTGTCATTTAAACAGGCCGGGGGTCATCTGAAAGAATGTGGAGATAATCAGGAATTCAAAGACAAAGCAAAGGATGAACCAGATGTAACTGTCTGTCTGTGCTCATTCAGTCTGCTTATTTAAATAAAGTTGTTTGCGTCATTGTTAACAAAAGTAATATGGGCATAATTTTAGAACTGTATACATCCGCCACACCTTTTTTCAGTCTGATGCACCTTTTCTCTTTTTGTTAAACCATGGACAGTGGTTGGACTGGACTGTGACAGTTCACACTGTCACTTTAGGCCTTAAAGTTAGATTTCCTGTTATTTATGTGACTGTTCTATCTGTAGCTACATACTTTTAATATGATTGCATTTCTGATCAGGTTGAATCAAGTTCTCAAGCAAATTGGCCAGAGAATAGATGTGAACTGTGGCTGCAGGCAAAAGGAAGACACGCTTTATGAGCACAGCACAAATATGCTAAAGCTCTGGAAACAACAAGAAGGCTGTCAATGAAAAGAGAAGAGGACGGTTTACAGGCTGTGCAGGTGTGTCACAAACTTCTTTGCAAACACACCTGGCTCTTTTATGGGTCTCCCTTCACTGGACAAGTGGCTTTGTGCAAAGAAAGAAGGAAATAATGAAGACGTATCAGAGGAACTGCCTTTAAATAAACACACAAAACTCTGACAGAGGAAGTCATTGACATGAACATTGACTTTTCCTGTGCATCTTTGTATTTTCTTGGTTTTTCCACAGGTCTGTGGGGGGCTTGGGTGCTACAGCTATAAAACTTCAAATTGTCACATACTATTTGAAAGGTATAAAAATATTTATTTAGAAATACACAAAGGCTATACATTTTTATGTTGCATTCAGGTTTTAGCAAAGCAAAAGTAATTCCAATAGGTTCACTGGTGAAGTAATGGCAATGTCGCCAAGCAGTTAGATTGTATTTTTGTGTGTCACAAAAAATATACAAAAATATACAAAATAATCAATACCAAAGGGATTTGTGCTTTGATTTAGCAAAACCATTTGGGTCACTGATAATAATTATTTTCATTGCTTATTTATCTGTTGATAGGTATTTTCAATTGGTTCAAGTGAAAAATTATTCCCTGGTGTTTCCCAAAATGCAGGATTTCATCCTCAGTTTCATCCCAGTTTAGTTCAGTATTCACATAGAGGAGGAAGAAAACCAGAAGATACTCACATTTTACAAGGTGGAATTTTTACTTTTAAACTCTAAAAATTATTTAAACCAACAATAAAAATAACTATCAAACATAATTCTTAAAATAATTGTGAATGTACCGTGTGACATGAGAGAGACCAATAAGTTGGGTTTTTTTTCTCCATGTTATAACTACAATAAAATCTAGTTTATTAAACATCTAAAACACTTGGATTTTCAGGTGGAGAATCTAAAATATGAAGATATATATATGTCTATATATATATATATATATAACACAATATAACAAAGCAGAGAAATCTTCAACTTGAAGGAAATGGATCCAATGGATGGTTTTGCCTGGAAGCTACATAACCACATCAAAATGTCCCTTTTTTTCAGTCTACTAAAAAAAAAGAGCTCATAATTGACTAAAACTATCTGACCTATTTTAACTATTCTGCTAGGAGGATGTGTCATTTAAGCAGTGACATTTGGGACGAGCCTCACATCTTACAAGTGAACATAAGATCCAACAGACCAAAGTAAGATACACAGATGCATGTAAGACAGAGCTGGGCTTCACTGACTTTTAGTGGTAAAAATGAGGACGGACTGAAGCGAGCATTAGAGGAGAGCCTCTTCTCTACTGCAAACACAGTAGAGGAGTAAACAGTTTGTGTGTTGGCTCTATCTTGTCCATCCAGCTGCCTCCACACAGCTCAGCTCAGGCCTCCTGAGTTGTGATAATGAAGCCTGATGGATAATCCTCCTTCTGAAGGGACATCCATCTGTCCTTCCCTCTTCATTTCTCTCTGTCTGTCTATCTTGCCTCATTATTTTCTCCACATAATTCTTCCTCTCCCTCAAGCCTTATCATTTTCATGGCTTCTGTCTGTCTCTGTGTTCTCTCTGACCTTTAGGATGGAAATTACATTTACTCTGGTTGTTGTAAGTTGATTTTTTAACTAACTTTTTTATACTATTTTGACTATTTTCAAATCCTAATTATTTTGCTACTATGCTTATATTTTATAGGTCTTTTATATCACTACATGTTAACCAGCATCTTTTTTATGAGAGTAAAAGAAAAGTCTCCAAGAAATGATGTGATCTTAAACCTAAAGGCAGTAAGTATTTGTGACAGCTGATCAAAATGAAAAGCCACAGATGTGAACAGGAGTTACAAACAAGACCAACGTTGAACACTGTCCCCACGACCATGCACTGACCCCCAAAGACCTGAAAATGGCTGTCCACATTTAACCCATCAGCCCCGATTTGACACTGAAAATGAAGGAAAAGCTGCGGCTAAATACAAAACATGAAGGAGACTGAACAATTTGGTGAAGAGTAATCATTTTGAAACTGATGGACAGACACACAGACAGAAAGATGGACACCACAGGGTACGACAATACCCCTGTGTCCGATGGGTACGAATGGACGCCCACATTTAGAGCTGTACATATCGATTATTTTTGTGATTAATTAATCTATGTATTTATAGATTAATCTAATGTAAAAATATACAATGAACAATTCTGTTTTCAGCCAAAAATAAATAAATCCTAATATCACTTTAATGGACCAAGTACGACAACAGCTTCAGTCTGCAGTATTAGCTATGTTTGATCAAAAAATGTGTAGCCACAAATTCTGAATTAGTGCACATATCAGTGGTAACTGCCAACAGCTTCACTCACTCCATTCACAGCATGGGGGTAACAAAGGGTTACAGTTCTGTGTGTGTATAGATTAACTAACCTTCAACTCCATCCACAACAGAAACATTAGCTTTCTGATGTGGTTAATGTTTCATTTCTTTGATTTCAGACTTGATAGAGGTTGTGTTCTGTTGGATTTAAATCATGGGACTATATATTATGATAAAAAAAATCACATTTTTTCCTCAAAGTAAATGTTGCATAGTTACTCTTCACTTTTGAGTACATTTTTACACCAAAAACAGTACAGTGCACTTAGAAATCGAGTATTATTTCCTGGTGACTTAAACTACAATTTCCTGAGAGTAGGGGCACTTTTCCTTTAGTTAAAACATTTTAGTTCCCTTTACACAACTGTATAATTTTGCGATGAAGTATCTAACTTACTTAAAGCTTTACTTTATGCGACAGCTGCACAAGTCATATCTTAAGGGAAATCAATATTGAATCAGTGTGTACCTACGTAAAAGTATGTTGTATTCCATCATTTTCTCTGGTCCCCCACCTGACCTGACCAGTGATGACATGTTTACTCACGCCTTCACTCAATCACTGGCTGTCTAGGTGGTGTCCTGCCAATGACATACAATTTGTGGACAATTGACGGACATTTTGGGGAAACTCCGGTCTGATTTGGAGAGGTAGCATACATCCCACTTGGAATGGTGCTGCTCTAATTTCTAAAAATCTGGCCCAAAGCCCTGACCCAGAGTTGAGACAGGATGCAGAGTCGTAGTCTTCCACACTGCTCAGTACTTCCAGAGCAGTTACCTACTGTAAACCCTATAGAGACTGTCCGTCCCCTGACCATCTAAAGTTAATACATTTGAAGTAAAGAGGGAAACACCTTTGCACCAAAACCTAATAAAAATCAACACCAATACCCCAACAGTCCAAAAACACAAGACAATTAAATGTGGCCTTCTGAATATTAGATCTCTATCTTCCACAGCTGTATCAATCAATGATATTATATCAGATTATCACACTGATTTATTCTGTTTGACAGAAACATGGCTTTGTGAGGAGCAGTGTGTCCTTAAATGAAGCTACTCCTCCTAAATGATCAGATTCCTCAAGACTCAGGCCAATGAGGGGGAGTCACAGCTATTTTTAATTCATTTCTACAATTGAATCCTAAACCTAAGCTGAATTGTAACTTATTTGAAAGTCTTAGTCTTAGTCTTAGTCTTAGTCTTAGTCTCACCCAACCTATAAAACATTCCTGCTTATAGTGTATTGTCCTCCTGGTCTATACACTGAATTTTTATTAGAGTTCGCTGAGTTCCTAGCTAGTCTAGTCCTTCAAACAGAAAAAGTAATTAGCTAGATAAAGTGGCATTCTACTAACACTAGCACTTCGTTCTGCTAGAGCAGCTTATTATTCATCACTAATAGAGGAAAATAAGAACAATCACAGGTTTCTTTTCAGTACTGTATCCAGACTGACAAAGAATCACAGCTCATATGAGTTGGTATTCCTGCAATGCTCAATAATGAGATTTTGCTCATCAGAGATAAAATTAATAACCTCCTGTCCTCCACAAATTCCACAAATTCTAGTCCACGTGTTGACTATTGAATCATTTGGTTATATGGATTACTTTTCTCTCATAGAGGTCAATCTGTCAAGACTAAGTGAATGACTGGACTCACAGGCACAGTGTTTATCAAACAGAAAGTAAACGTGATGAGGGAAACACAAAACCTGGGGTTGAAAATAACCCACAGTCCACAGTACTGTGGCAGGAATCAGGGTGATGATGAGAATAAAGTCCAGGTGAATCTGTGGTGGGCTGTAGTGATGTGTGGAGGAGCAGCAGCACCAGCAGTGACCTGGCACCGCACTGGAGCACAGGAGCCCTGCTCGAGGTTTCTGCCTGTTAAGAGGGAGACTTTCCTCACCAGTCACCAAATGTTTGTTCCTGCAGGATTCTGTTTGGTGTTTGTGAATTGGCTTAAGAGTCTGGTTTAGACCAGTTCTAAATGTAAAGTGTCATAAGATAATTTTTGTTATGATGTGATGCTATATAAATACATTTGATTGATTGATTGACTGACAGACAATCACTGGCATGACAGAGAAGTCTGCTCAGAAATCTGAAGATACATGGCTGTAATATTGTTTTGTTTTTCTCTGTCAGATGCAGCCAAAGTCAAATGACACATTCTGTTTTTGGAAACAAACCACAGATATGCAGTAAACTTGTGCCTTTGGAAGGAGGGTGGATCCAGACATTGTAGGCCCTTTTCAGCCAAGAGCACTGCCTGTACACTTACAGATATACATTTACAGATGAAAAGGCTAACCTAAAACAGCGCTGTAGATAGTACAACAGAGCAGTTCCTCTTCAGATTAGTCCATTCTCAGCTCTGAATCTCTCCCACAGAGATGTTTCTGAGTGTTGGAAACAAATGGGTTGAGATGAGGTAACTGATTTGGATGCAAAGTCATAACAACATGACAAGACAGTTAAACATCTAAAAAAAACCACAGCATAAATTAAATGAGACTGTTTTCATGAAACACACACAGGCTCAAAGCTGAGAGTGAATTTATGGCGGCGCAGACGAGACAGAACAGCTCAAACACAGCATATATGAAACCACAGTCTGACAACACCCAGCAGCAGAAACTACAAACTCAGAGATATGGAAGGTTTGGCAACGCTGCCCTTTCACACACACAGCATCTTATGCTCTACCTCTAATGCATTTTCTGTAAATATTGTTGTTCATCTACAGCAAGCAGCGTTAAACAACTACCACAGTAGAACCAGAAAAGAACAGGCTCTGAACAGGCACTTTTTGGACGCCACTTAAACCAAATTTCTGTCAAATCCCTGTGGAGATCATCCAAACTAATAAGATAACATGTTCCAGATCGAATCGGTGCAGGAAACAGGGTACAGATATGACACTTCCAATGGTCCAGAATGATGTCTTTGACAAACTTAGTACACAACTAGTGCAACTAAACTCTACTAAACTAGAAAAAACCCTGACGTTGGATGTAGGTCATGTGATGTATGAACATTCATTCATTCATCTTCTGAACCACTTAGTCCTCAAGAGGGTCACAGAGTGGGTACGCCCTGGACATGTCGCCAGTTCATCGCAGGGCTGACATATAGAGACAAACAACCAATCACTCACATTTCTACATTTATTTGTGTGTATCTGTAAGGTCATGTCACCATGTTCACCAGTCAGGTTTGTTCATCTTTCCTGGGAAGCCTAGTGTAGGGTTCGGGTTGAACAGAAGAGCTGAGTCCATCATGAATGTCATCAGGCTTCATTTGAAGGGGGTCATCTTCGAGCTGATGTATCTAATACATGACTGAAACATAATCTAAACTACCTCAGTTTCAACTGTCTTAGATGTGACCCTAAAATGGGTCACCGTTGACCTGGTGGATGTCAAGAGGTTATTAAACTCATAACGGGTCAGTGAGACCTGTTGTCGTCTTCCTGCTAAAATGGCTGTGGTGTAAAGCCTCCACATGCTGACAGAGGAGGTTTTTATTTTAGAACCACTGACTTGAGAAGACATGCATGACCTCTGACACGCCACACTGCTCTGGAATTTCTAGAATTCATGGATTGTTTAAGCGATTTATCCACACAGGAAATATTTACAATATTTGTAAAGGGAAACAGGACTTTTGTCTGTGGACAGGACAACGTCGTGTCTGTGCAGATCTTCTGTCCGCTTAAAGCACACTTCACAGGCATCACTACTCTTTTAGCTTAACCAAATCAAACCCAAACACCGCATTTTTCGCAACTTTTATGAGTTTGTCTTGAATAGCTCTGGTCAGCGGTGTCTTCAGTTGTGGTGTCGTGGCTTTAAGGAACATCTACAGCAGCAACAACTGTTTGCTTTATTTGAGTTTTTACAACATATCATTAGTAGAAAAAAATGAAGAAAAGTCCAGAAAATTCAGATTTGCAGTGCATTAGGGAGGAAAATGATGATTAGATTATTCAACTGACCATTGGATGCATCAGCAATCACATATGAAAAATAGAAACTTTACTTATCTACATAAAATGCAGCACAGATGATCCATCACTGAGTCTAACAAATTAGAATCCATTTGCTCTATATTGTGAACACAGGCCCAAACACAGACTCTGAGAGCAGCTGAAGGAAAAGCATGACAGACAGAGGAAGAAGATGACATACAGACATACTTGATCAGTCTGAGTGTCACTATATGTGGACTTCCTGTGCCGCTCGCAGAGCCAGGGACCATTTCCTGTTGGTGACAGAGGCTGAGGTCAGGCTGATCCTCTGCTGTGGGACACAGCTGACCTCAAATATGGAGACCGCTGATGTCTGTTATGATCACATCTGCTACAACTTAAAATGGCTTTGCTATATTACTTCAGGCTAAGTGGACAAACTGGTACTGTTGCTAAAAAACCTCCCATCGATGACCGTTGAAAGCTGGCAATGTTTCATACTTAAGAGACTGTTCAGCAAATAACATGCACATGTTGTAGACGCCATGTCCAGTGCCACATCACAGAAACAAGAAGTTTTCCAAGTGAGGAGGAAACTGGAGCATTTAACAGCTAAAGAGGCCTCAAAGATCTGCCCTAAAAGGAGAGTGAATACTGGATGAACATCTGTCAGATGAGAGCCTGGTTTCGACTAGCTCTATGTGTAAAGTGCCATGAGATAACTTCTGTTATGATTTATATAAATAAAATTTGATTTGATTTGAGGTGACTAAAAAAAAATAGACAAATGGTGTTCTGTGTGTGTGCAATATTACAAACATCTTAACTTCTAAAGACCCAGAGATTAGTTTGCACTTTTTTTTAATCTCAAATCACTTGAACTATTTCAACAGCCTTAACTTGCTTAAATCAGATATCTAATGATCAACACCAGACTACAGAACACAGCTGACACGCAGAGAAATGATCACACTGGCTGTTCACACTTGTTTAAGAGTAGATCTTAAGATGAGTTTGATTAATAATGACTTTTGATGCCTTCAGTGAACTCTGCTCAATATCTGACCTCTTAGCATAGTGCACACCAACCTCATACATACTGTAACATGTAACATGTACTGCAACATGTCAGACTGAAAACTAACCCTGACAGAGAATTAATAATCAGGTTTTCTGCCTTTGAGGAGTACTTTGTAATGTGGATTTTGAAAAGTGCAAAGTGATGAAATGAAATCAGATGAAAGTGACTAAAAATGTCAAATTTAACAGTCTAACAGTGAATGAGCTGCTCATCAAGGATGAGGTTGGACTTTATGAAAAGGGCAAGCAAAAAAAGAAGAAGACTCACAAAAAATCAATTGTCAGTTTGCAAAAAAAAGCAATGCAAAAAAACAAAAGCCAGAAGACACATCTGAGGTACTCTGATAGAAAAATAAAAATCTTTTATTACCAATGAATGATAACACTTGCACCACAACAGCAATTCCAGTCTAAGTCAAAATCAATTTGTGCAGCTTTAAATAGACAGATTACATTTAACAACTGTCTTTAGTTACTACATTTTATCTTGGATTTGTTGGAATATGAGCTACTGTTTCATTCTTGTTATTAATGGCTTCCATTGTCGCAAACCATGCTTTATTGAGCAACACATGTAGATTCATTGGTCAGAAATTCAGTTCAATAAAGTATTTCTTTTAAAAGATATCAGCCATTTTTAATAAAATTTGGTGTTTGAAGTGCATTGAAACTTGCCTGTAAGCGTGGTCTTGTTCTAATCAGAATCAGTGCACTACTTGCTGACATCTGAACAGCAGAATGCTCCAGGGTTCAACAAAATCCTTGAAATAGACTCACTGTGAAAGCACATACAAACCTCCTTTTAAAACTTTATGGCAAAGAAAAGTTTATGCACTCACGCTCCATATGTTCTGGATGACTGCTTCCATGCAGTATGCTATTTTTCCACAGATAAGAGTATGTCTAACCACCACACATTAGAATGCAAATCCATTCTCAGTGTGATAGCAGTGTATCCCTCATAGCCTGATAGCGTGAGTAAACACACATTTATTATTCTGGCATGAGACTTGAGCACTGGAGAGGCGCCACGATCAGCAGGCGGCTAAAAACACCAGCTACAGGCAAAAACTGGTAAGCACACGCATACATTAATACATACACACACACAAACATAGTATACAGTACACACTACAGCACTGGAGGGGCACGGCTGGACATCATTTGAGTTATTTCCCACGTTGATGCTAAGACAGTACTATCTAAATTGGCACCAGTGACTAAACAGTGTCTGAATGGTTTTTGACTCATCATCCACTTATAATGCTTGCATATTATTGCAAGCATATTTTCTTTTACTGGTTAAAATGTCCCCGCGATCCTTTTGAGGATAAAGCGGGTTCAGAAGATGAATGAATGAATGAATGAATGAATGAATGAATGAATGAATGAATGCCTAAAATGTATCCATCACTTGAAAATCTATCTATGTAGAACAGGGGTGGGCAATCCTGGTCCTCGAGGGCCGGTGTCCCTGCAGGTTTTAGACATTTCCCTCTTCCAACACACCTG
>JAPQRQ010000006.1:2753437-2764293 GCA_037367365.1 Apogon talboti
AGGGGGTAAATATGAAATTGGATACTGCACAACTACAAATCTAGCTACAGACTTGCAACTGACGCCAAATAATAGCTAATAGCCGATTTGATGTATCATAAATACTTGTTGAGATAGATCCGGGAAAAAAAAACGCCATTAACGAAAAACGGAATTTCCTCAGTATCTTCAAAACTACAACTGATATGGGTAAGGTTCCAAATTCTAGCCATATGTTGTTGTGGTCAAGGGATTAAAATATGAGTGTTGAATTCAGTCAAATGGAAGCTAATTTTTCCCGTGTTATAATTGATTATTATGTGTTTTAGTTTATCTTACTTTGTATTATTATGTCATTATCTTGTATTGTACGATTATGTTTACATCTTTACATAATATTGGTTGTGCAACTACGTTGTTGAATGTGTTATAAGGGTCCATCCCTTATTCCTCACAGCATGGTGGGGAACTGAGCTGCCTTGGCAGAGGTCTGTGGTCTTCGAGTGCTTTTCTAGTTTCTATATGTTTTTTGACAAAGCAACATGGACCCACTTGAAAAGGGCCCAAGAGCCAAATGTGCCCCTAGAGCCACAGGTTGCTGCCTCTGTTTTAGTCAACTCCAGCCTCCAACCTCTTTCTACTCCAACATTTATCCTCCTAGGACCCTCTGTCCACATATGAGGACAAGAAAGTCACAGCTTTATACATAAAAAAAACAACTGTCAACCCCAAATGACATTCCATAAAACATTTTTAAGAATGCATCTGAAAAAACTGCTGTGTCATGATGTTTCAAATATAAGCAATTATTTAATTAAAAAAAGCCAAAACTCAAAAACCTGTGGCTTTCCTGGGTCTGAGGGGGTTAAGGGGTTCATCCTGGGGCCAGGCTTTATTCTACCACAAAATTCTACTATTCTATCAAGTTGCATGGAAATTTTCAGAGTAGTTTTTACCTTGTCCTGTTGATAGAGTGATCAAATGACCTCTTTGGCAAGATAATAAGCTAACTAGTGGCACTAAGTGAGAAAAAAAAAGGCAACCAAGAACAAGAAGAAAAGCAGACTATTGGAGGTGTAGGTCTGTGACTGCCCTTCCAGTTTTCTATGGGATCATTATGGTGGAGTATGGATAATAAGACAAATTGTAATTATTTTAAATAAATGCATTCTTTAATCATAATCACGTGTAACTTTTCTCATGAAAACTAAATCAGGGTTTTCCCATTGCTTTCTGGGTTGTTCTAGGGCAGGGGTGGGCAATTCCGGTCCTCCAGGGCTGGTGTCCTGAATGTTTTAGATGTTTCCCTCTTCCATCGCAGGACAGCGGCCCTGGAGGACCGGAATTGCCCACCCCGTTCTAGGGTTTCCCCACCATTAGATGTTTTAGCTGTAGCAACCAAGACTTGGGCAACATCAAGGCTAAAATCACGTCCAATACATGTGTAGAGCAGTAAAACGAACTAAAAGTTTTGGATGATATCTGTGATTTTCCACACGTTTAGACACATACAGGCCACCTCTAGGTTTGTTGTTTTTGCAGGGTTGAAAAGAGCATACATGTTTATTTCTCATTCTCTTTTCTTTAGATACAACAAGAAAATACAGGAAAAGACACACAAATAACTGAATCAAATGTGTTCTGAAGGTTAAAGTGACTATTTAGTGTGACCCCTAACTCCACAAGAGGCAGCAGAAACAGTGACACATGTTGAAAGAAACAGACAATTCATGCAATAAATCTCATACTGTCTGAACAAATAGGTTAAACAAATGGGTTTAGTAGGTTATGAAGTCCAAAGGGAGGTCACACTAAATACCACCACTTTGGTTTATAGAAGCTTTTTTCCCTGAAACCTTTTTTTTTACTGCTGCACATACTTCCCATAGATCCAGATTGTATCTTAATACAGAGACTGAGTGGTCAGTTGAACCAGTAAACCTAATGTTGGCCTAGGACTTTTGCACAGTACTGTATATCATCTAAATTCTGCTAAAATGTATATTTAGCATCATATTTAGAGATTAACAATCAAGCACCTAAGTTCTCCACAAACTGCTCTCTACGCCCTCTGAAAACCACGTTAAAACACTGTCTTGTGCTTCTGGAATTGGGTTACTTCACTCAAATTTGCCTTCATTTTCTTAATTTTCACAGAATTTTGGACTATCTTTTGGACTGGTGGAGGTTGAGGTCTCCTGCTGCTGAAAAATGTTTGTCATACAAAAATGTGACAAATGTTTTAGACCCTGTAATAAATAAACAGAACAAAATTTATCACTCAAGTCCACTAGGGAGCAACTACAACAATTAGATCCAAGAGAAGTCATTTTGTTAGATTTGACATATTGATTTTGCATTTATTTGCCTGGGGTGGCGCATAGGATGGGTAAACCCACATGCAGATCATATTAACCATGTGACAATAACCAAAATAATATGGACCCTTTATCTTTTAAAGTGTTATTTAATAGCCAATCAAACATGCCCTTTAATTACAGCAACTATATTAAAGACAGAATAGATCATCAGTCGATCATGTCCTAACCCTTAGTGGATTTCTGTCATATTAAATGTTTTTAATTCTGCAGCTCAACTCAAACACAATTAGTCAGTGTCCTAAATGAGCAAATACAACCCAATCAGCAGCACACACTCAATTCATGAAGGTCGGTTACCACACACTGCTTCACACCAGAGATAAATAATCACCATGCAGACACTGACGCTGTAATTGCAGGGCCCTGATGTAAACTGCCTGCGTAATGATGCTCTGACTCCTCCAAATTTGCACATAACAAGTGCCAGCAATTCATAAATTCACTCATTTCCCATGGGTCTCACAGTAAGCAGCTATGATAGCCTGAAATTCTAAACCTATTACACTCCACCAGTGGTGAACATAACCAACAAGGCCGGCTCTCTGCAGAAAAAAAAAAAGAATAAGTGACTGCCTGATCACATTCAAGGTCAGCAGTATCACTAACAGCAGAAGTGGTGCACCCATAGCGCCCAGAGGAGGCATTAGCAGCGAACGCAGGGGATACAGTAGGAGAATGGGAGTGCAGGGGGGTAGATAGAGTGCCTCTGTGCCGGCCTGATTGTGCTCTCAACAGAATGAGCTCACATAACAAAGGATTTATTATCACTAGCTAGAGAGTTGCTGCAGTCTGGGAACTCTGCGCAGCCCTTTTCTCTGCCAGGCACCCAAAAAATGTGGCCCAGCTCTGCTTTGGTCGGGGGGTTCAAACAACAACAAACCCTGTATGGTCTCTCTCTCCCTCACTCTTTTTGCCTCGGCTCATAAAGCAGCCAGTGTTTCAGGATGGTGGGAAGACTGAGGGAGTAACGTGGCAATGAAATAATGCTGCATCTCACAAGCCCTAAGTAAAACCTGAACAAGTACTGCTTTCCCAAAAGTCTCATTTGAGTCTTATCTTGTGTTATACAGGCTGACGTACAGTCTATATGATGTATGATGGCGCTGCGAAAGATACGACATTAAATCAAACATTTGAAAACAGTTAAACACAGTCAGGATGTACACAAATGTTGAAAGAATAAGTGTTTGTCACCAGGTTGAGTCCGATATTCACCCTCTATTCCGTCTGATGTGGTCGACACAAACTTACACAGCCTGTGCACAGCTGTTTGTTGTGTAAAGAAAGAAAAAAACTCTGCATTCTTCATCCTGAAATACAGCCAACTTCATATGCGTGCACTAAATGTTTTCACTTTTAGCCCTACAAAGCAGTTTACATGGATGGTGAAACTGAGTATTCCAGTAATGTACCTGTTTACGTCCAAGTTTTCCCGCAGTGACGGACTCATTTGACACTGAAAACATGCTTCAGGCGCTCATTCATTCAGCTACCTTCTTAACAAAGAGTTACTAGTGTGATATTTGATCAGATTAAAAAGGTATGTTTCCTGTGCTGATCTGACATGTGGGCTTTTATTTGGGGGTGCATCCCTACTTCAGCCTTGCAAACAGTTTGTGTTGGTTTGTGCACACTGCACAGATGTGAGCATAAACAGGGAAGAGGCTGTGTGTTGTAAACTACTGTAAAAACTGCAGCTGACACATGTAATCTGAAAGGACTGTATACAGTTCCAAAGAATCCTCATAAAACCTGAATAACATCTGCATATCTCATATGTTTGTATTGGAATTATCAAGGGATACACTGTCTACAAATCAAATTCAGAATATTGTCATACTGGTAATAACAGTGGGATATTAATACAAATTAAGCTTCAGAATGAACTTCTTTGGTTTGCTTGAAATGTACCGATGAAATTCCACCTATTTCACAACCCAGCAAACATGAACAAGAGCCCAAACATGAGAAACACAGGCAATGATGGCACTTTGACACATGAGTGTTAAGAATGCTTTGGGAAATTCTTCATCTGGCAACTGATTTACTCTCACCAAGGTTCACCAAGAAGCATCTACAATTTAAGAATAACAGAAAGGGTAAAACATTAGACTAAGTGTTTCACTGAGGTTTCCATCCATATGAGCTCATATTAACCTGCTTTAACATTTCTGATGATATTCTTATCCTGGTAAAACACTGTTAAAGGAATTTGGTCAGAATAAATGTTACACTTTTGATCTGCCACAAATTTAAAAAAAAATATCCAAATGCAGCCAAAAGTGAATTTGATTTTAAATCTGCTCACACTTCAAGGATAAACCACTCAAACTCAGCGGATGTTACAGTAGCTTTATGACCTCTCTGACTCCTGTCCAACTCACATGCACATAATAAAAGCAGAGTGAAAACAGCCATTTTACTCAAATGCATGAAGCTTGTACGTTACCTGATGGGAAGGTGGGTGTGGCGGTGGGACCTCAGGACTAGACAAACACAAAGCTGATGCTGCTCGTAAAGATGAGACAGGACAGTAAACTGCTGCACCACGGTGTCACAAAATTCAGTAACACAAAGCAGGAGAGCGAAGGCTCACTGGGATCCGAGGAGGAAGCTGGTTTCTGTGTGTTGTCCCTGTGTCTCCTCTTACACACATGCACACTCTGGCTGTCATAACACACACTGGGCTAAAGCCATGTGGCCAACACTGCTGGCACTCGGTGTCTGGCTGCTGCAGGTCCCCTCCCTCTTACTCGCTCTTGACTCACATGCACATTCTTTTTCTCTCTGCCTGCACACATGGACTCTCACTCCGCTGGCTTTCCTGTCCGGCCAGCCTCGCCCCAGTGTGGGCGCACAAGGCTCTCATTCTTCTGGATAAAGAAAACCTGTGCTGTTGGTGCAAACCTGCAGTGATGTTGACCCTCAGCCACAGTCGAAGGTAAACAAGGTGCTGAAAATAAGAGGATTACAGTGAAGGAGCTACAACTCTGTAACAGTGAAACGCCTGTTATTCTGAGTAACTGCACTGATTCTATCACACTTTAATTCTCAGTTGTGGAAAAAGTATTTCAATCTTTTACTTAAGTGGCAGCACCATGCCACACTGGGAAAATACTCCACTTCAACTGAAAATTCTGCATTTAAAGCCTGACTTGAAAAAAATCATATAATATTGTCAGTTAAATGTACTTAACCCAGTGCTGCTTTTGTGGTAGTTCCCAACACATTTTTTCTCTCTATTCAACCTTTCCAAGGTGATTTATCACCATTTATCATAACCTCATCCTCTGTATTTTACATTTTTCAGGGTAAAACATGTAATTTCCAAAATGTAATTCACAGATCATGTAGATGTTCATGAAAGCTCAGAGTAAATTCAAAGGTTATTATATCACAGCAGAAAAAACTTGACTTTTTCAGCAAAGATATCAATAACTGAATGGAAAAACAAGCATCTCCAACCACTAGCCTTTATTAAACTAAAGGAGTTTACAAGTGAAACAGTGTTGTAGAAAATGGTTCATATCTGATGACCATGAAAAGATGACAAACTGCATTTTGCCTCAATTATTGACATGTATTGATAGGATTAGTAGTTCAACATTTATTAAACGTTTTAGATCAGTAGATGCTTTTGGTCGCCGGTGGCTGTTCAGGTCTTTAAGGTTTAAAGTATGGAAGGTAAAGTTAGTCATTGTAAAAAAAATGTTTCCTATTTTACTACTGGAGATGATCAAGGCTCAGGTTATTTTAAGTCCTTTATATTCAGTTGATGGTTTAATCTTATGCTATGTTTCCCACATTTATGGTCAAACAGATGTGGAACCCTTATCTTGAGACCACAACAAAATATCTAGTGATAAAATGACGTTTCGAATGGTGGTTGGTACCCCACCTACCCCACTGGTAGCCAGGATAGGCTCCGGCATCTCCACAACACTCACCAGGACTAAGCCATTTGGAAAATGAATGAATGAATGAATGAATGAATGAATATGACGTTTATCAATATTTGTGTAAAAGCTGACTAAACCCATATGATATGTAGAGGAGAGGACACGATTGTAAAAGACACAAGAAGATTAAAAGTATGTAAAGGACACAGCAAGACCAAAGCAGAAGCAGTAGAAGTAAGAATAAAATAGAAATACTCTAACTGAAACCAAACACCAAAAATCTGTATCATCTACCAAAATCCAAGTGTATGTGCACATCTGCACCAGAGGTTATTATTGGATGGAGACAGTGGTCAAGATCTGCCAAAATACAAGTAACCATATGTTGTTATTTAGCTGTGCAAAGATGAAAAGCCATTAGACTGACAAAAAAACCTTGGAGCCTATCCTTTTTAGCTAATATCAGGTCAACATGCGCATACGGGGATGGAGTCTGCAGCACTGAGTAACAAACAGCTCTGAGTGTGAATGTCTTCAAAACAGTCAGTTCTGGTTGTTGCCACATGTCAATAACTTGAGAAAACTGCAATAACATATAGAGCTTATGTGGGTCGAGAAACAGATGTTTGCTTCCAGATGCTGCTCTAATTGGTTCAATCTGTCATGACGTTGGATGTGAAGCAAAACCAACATAAATAATGTCCAGACAGGGTTACAAACAAGTCTGAGGTCAAACACACCAACATGTACACCCACAAAGCATGTTTGGAATGGTGCACAGTAGTGAAACATCACATACATCCCATAAGAGCGGCTGACGTGATTTAAGAGCAAGAAAAGTAAAGTTAGGTTTCTGTTGTGAAGAGTCTCAGTTACGTAACGTAAAGGAAAAGCTGTGTGGACCCACATCATCATGGTGGTTCCTGTGACTCCACAGGTCACATGGATCTGACCAGACGCTCCACAATGATACCACCAAAGTAGGAACCACTGAGTTCATTTGTGTTTAGGCAGGAATGTCCCATTTTGAGTTCTAGAAAAAAAAGTGCATTCCTTAAATGCTGAGTGGGAGTTTTTGTGATTAATGATTTATATGAGTAACACTCATCTGTCAGAGTAAACCACACAGCATCTCCAACCAAACACAGTGAAATATCACATATCCAACCTGTTAGTCTGAATGGAATTCTGATGTTGGTCATAACAGCTGGTGGGAAATCTTCTCTGCGACACTTTGGCATGTGGCAGCTGTAATGCTTGACTGTAGGTTGATAGGGTTGTTAATCACAGCGACAGAGACATCAGAGTTTCAAAGCCTCCCTTTGGCTCGTTCTCCAAAATGAAGAATGAGCCGCCTACCTCCCACTCTGACCACCTACTCTGCTTTTCAGCTGCTTAACAATAACTCAAAGTCGGTTTATTGGAAAGAAAAAATGTTCTTAATTGTCCCAGTTCTTCCTGTGGAGTATATACTGACCACCAAAACAAAGGTCAGCCACACAACACCGGATCATCTCAAACTATGATTTATGGGATACATTTACAACGACATGCTTTATGCCACACACTGCATATGCAATGTCATAGAAAATATCATGACTTTTTCCAGAGTGGCATACATTTGTTTCTCAGTAAGACCTTGCATTGATGATAGAGTCAGAGAGTCTGAGTAAGGTCTTCTCCATCACATCCCAAAAACTCTCAAAGGGGTTGAAGTCTGGACTCTGTAGTGGCTAATCAGTGAGTGAAATGGTGTCTCATGAACCTGAGCCACTCTTTCACAGTCTGATCCTAGTGAACCTTGGTGTTGTCATCTTGGAATACATCAAGGAAGAAGAAAATACACCGATGTTCAGACCTGGTCGTTATTCAGGTTCAGCCGACCTCATTTTCTGAACACATGAACGTTACTGAACCCAGACCTGACCAACTGAACCAACCCCACCTCCTAACACTGTCCCCACAGGCTTGGACAGAAGACACTAGGCATGATGGGTAATCACTCCATCCGCCTCTCTTCTCACCCCAGTGCACCCATCCCTCTGGAACAGGGTCATTCTGGACTCATCAGACCACATGACCTTTTCCACTGAAACACAGTCCAATCTTTATGCTCTCTATCAAACAGATGGTTGTTTCAGAAATGAGAAGCTACTCACTGCATCAGTTGGAGTTAAAGAACTGAAACGTATCAGTCACAACAGTAATCATCCAATGACGGGATCTGAACTATTTGCCAAGTCAAATCCAGAGACTCTTTTTGGGAAGGCTGTGTATGTTCAATGGTCCTTCACTTACTGAATGATGAACATTTGCAGTGATTAGTTATCTACAGGTGACGAAGGCATAATGTCCAGCAAGATGGTGATTATTGGTGGCGATTATTTTCAAAATAAACCCTGCCGGAGATGGACACGAAGCTCATTAGATGGAAACTTACTAAAGACATCCATAATTACCCCGCCCCCCGGAGGGGGAGGGTGAGGGTATTGTTTTCGGTTCTGTTTGTTTGTTAGCAACTTTACACAAAAACTATTGGACTGATTTGCATGAAATTTTCAGGAAAGATGCGTGGTGGTCCAGAATAGACCCCATTAAATTTTGGGTCAATTTGGGTCAAGATCAAGGTCAAGGTCAAGAAAAAGGTCAATATCACCTTTTTCATTATAAGTTTTGACCTAGGGTGGTGCAGTGGGTAGCACTCGTGCCTCACAGCAAGATGGTCCTGGGTTCGATCCCAACACCAGCACAGCATTGATAACATCAGCTGGACTGATGCCAACCTACAATACACACGGGGGGTGGGATTTGTTGTGCCTGGCACCACTTATTTAACAAAAGAACCTATTAATTCAGAATTTACTCATTGATTTAAAAAGGATCTCAAGACCTGAGCCCTTATAAACAGCTTCATTTACAGAAATAGCAGATGATTGTTACCAGGGACCAATTAGAATAGAGTATTTAGCACAACTTAGAAGAAAGAATCTATATAAAGTGTGTTCATGGTGTTGATGTACTCTGTGCCTGCAGGACATGTTCAGTTGTCCCTGTTTATTCAGTAGGTCTGTGAACTTTACTGGAGGAGCGAACATTATTTTTCCAAAACACGGGTTGATGATGGCCTGATGATGATATTCATTCCACCGGTACAGACTTGTCAAATCAGTGCCAAGGAGCAGTGAACAAACAGCTTACTAACACAGTTTATGTTGGTTTTAACATGTCGGTTTGTAGTCACTCATGTTGCTGGGGTACAGTTTGTTTTCAGACATTTTTCTACTGAAAGAGACTGCGCAGAGCTTAGAAAAAACTTGTATTTTCTAGGGGTTCACCACTACAAATGTCTACCTGAACATTACCGTCTGTAGGCCATTATTAAAAGAGAATATATGTATTAATGCTGCTTTAGACTTGTATGGTAACAGTTGCCTTAGCGGTACAACCAGCAGTTTTACAGGCTGTCACAGTGTTTAATACGGATGTTTGCAAAATAAGAACATTTTAAGACCAGAGGTTGTCTTCTCTGGTCTGATCGGTCTCTTCATTATGACGTGGCACTGAGCTTTTGTTGATGCTGTAAAACGGCTGCAGACACCACAGTGATGAGCCTCCGGGTAACCACAAATCACTGGGGGTCAAAGGTGCGTTTCTCTTTTATGTACACACACACACACACACACACACACACCGCCTCACACTTAGCATAAACTGAGGGCTGAGACAGTAAAAGCTCTCTGCTTTCATCTTTAATGAAAAGCATATTTCGTTTTGCTCCCCCCCTCCCCTGCACCCACGCACCCATTCAAATCCTAATGCCTTTACAGAGACATACACAGAGCTGCAGGGCTGAGCTGAGAGAAGCGCTCATTATGCACATCAAAGACCTCGATGGGCGCTGACTTGATCCTGTGAGATGATTGGAGTATCTCACTCGGTAAACAAAAAGCTTGGACGTCTCTGCACGCCTCTGATACTGTCGACCAAGATGAAAATTCAATTACCAAGTGATTCAGGGCCGGCAGCAGGGGGAGGAATGTAAAGACTTGAAGGAAATGGGTCATCATTTTTTGCCAGGATGTGTTTTTGCAGTTGATGGGTGGTGGATCAGACTCCTACATGTTGCCCCTGAAGCCCGGGGCCATACTGTAGGAAGCCAGAGCTGTGTTGTGGGCCTACAATGAGCCGCCACAGAGATGCTTTATTTAACAACACTATCACTGAGACGCTGAGAATTTCTACAGTAACTTCCATGTCAATCTTTATGTCATGCTTCATCTCTCAGAGCTGAAATGTTTTTGATAATGGCCAGAAGTGGGTTAATTTCAACAAATGTCTCAGAGTGCTGCTCTTCTGAGGGATTACAGAGTGTAGCTGCAGGCGCCTGTCTTTGTGATGATGTCTGCCATGGAAAAGCAGAATGTGAGTGCCATCTAGTGTAAGTGATGTTATACTTCATCACGGTGGTGTTACTGACATTAAATACTGTCAACTACACATGTCAGGGGTGTCCAACTCCAGTCCTCCAGGGCCGCTGTCCTGCATGTTTTAGATGTTTCCCTCTTCCATCACACCTGGTTCCATTAATGATCAGCTC
>JAPQRQ010000006.1:2780817-2794749 GCA_037367365.1 Apogon talboti
GGCTGTGTAGGTCTTTGGTCAGATGGACCAACGGATCTGGAAACAGCCATTCAACACCCAGAACCACCCAGAACCACACACATTCTTGTTACTAATTTATCATATTGTTAACACAAAACCCCAAGTCAGACAAACATTCTCAATAATACATTTATTCCATTAAAGATTCTTTTTTTTCTAATTGTACACTGGAATGTTAAGATTCCCCTTCAGTAATTTAGTTAAAAATGTTCAATCTAGTCATTTTCAACCCCACATCCACTTCTAAATTGAAATTTGGGGAGTACAAATGAAAAAAAAACAAAAACATAATAAACAAAACATATCTTGAATCATGCTGATGAGGGTGTAAGTAAAGGATGACTGGGTGGATGAGCAGCAGAGCTCGGTGAAGGCTCAACCTCCTGCTTTGAGGACGTCCGCTGAGTGGGCTCAGTCTGTGGTGTGTGGGTTTCTGCCATCACACCAACACATCTCAGATCTGACACGCCCTGTGGGATGGTAGATTAGGGGGCTCGGGATGTTGTTTCTGGGCTGCATTCAAAGTACTTCTTTTTACTCTGAGGGCTCATCGTTGGACTTAATGGACCAGAATGTTTAAAAAAAAAAAAAAAAAAATCAAGGAGTGGCTGTAATGACGTTACCAGAAAAAAGAAAGGACCAGAAAATTTAACAGATGCCGAAGCCAACTGGTGCCCTGCATCTGATTATCCCTTACAAAGTCCTGCACTTCATATTTCATGTCCAGATTAGCAGTGAACAATGACAAATTATACAGCAAACAGTAAAAAATATCCAAAAGTAAAGGTTGTTTTAACAGTATAGCTGATGATAACTGCAGACAATACAGACATTATATTCAGCACAGAGGCAGACTGCCTTCAGCCACCTGCTACCTCTACAAGGAAAAAAAGAATCATCCCTGTGATATCAATAAGAGCAAATCACATAGTTCCACGATTAAAGAGTGACAGGTTTGTAGTGACTGAAACAGCTACAATTCTGTAATCATTATGGTAGGAAAATCTGAAAAAACAAAAAAGCAGGAACCCCATTGAAAAGCTGTTAATCAACGAACCGAATGAAGAAGACAGGTACAGGTTGTGGAGGGTGGATGATTCTCAGGGAGACTAAACTACGAGCGCTCCCAGGCCGGGCTCAGCTCCCGTCCTCCCTCTAAACCTCCGCTCTGCGCTTTTACCGACGGACTGGCGATGACACGGCCCCTGGCCTCTCCTGCACCCCCACAGTCATCCTCTACTTAGTCTCAGGTCCTCTTTACAGTTCTGCTTGGCGAACACAACAGCATCAGTGTAGTTTTTAGACTTCTTTTGTGTGTGCATGTGTTTGTTGGTTGGTTTTCCTGTTCAATTAACTCTATATATAGATGATCCTCTCTTATACAAACATATAAATACACCACCGCTGCTCTGCTCCACCGCAGCAAGAGGCTTTCCCAGAGGGCTCACGTAGTCCTGTCGATGTACACAGTCTCTGACATAGTATACAAGGTGGGCAGGCAAGAATTCTTCAATCTTTCTCTGTAGCATAGATTTGGACTTTTTTTGTTGGTGATTTTTTTCAATTTTGTTGTTTTCTTTCAATATTTTTTACAGGATTTCGTATTTGTCGACAACAAAGGAGGTTTCTGTGGAGAATCTAATGGAGCTGTCACCATCTACGTGAGTCACTTTGGTAACCTGCGACAACAGGAGAAAAGGACAGGAGATTAGAACATTACACAGCATAGGTCTGTACCGCTTTAACCATTTCTACAGCAGGGGTGTGATGGGACATGGTCTGTGTCAACACAGAACAGAAAGCTTTTAATCATTTCTTTAAGGCAGAGAACACACAGTAGTCATGTGTGACAACTAATAATAGTTAAAGGGCAACAAATTTGCCAAGCACGAATGAAGCCAACCATCGTAACATGTTCAGGCTCAGCATCTGCCATCTGAGTCCGTCACTATAAAGAGTGAAAATGACACCAAAGAGCCAAACTCTGCTGCTTTCACATCAGCGGTGTGGGGATATGTTTGGCTGAACAACAGTGAAACGGAGAATGAGTGGTGGATCAGAAGAGAAACAGTTCCAACTTTCTAACGTACTGAGGCAAACAGTGATGGGTCTTAGGTATAAATGTAAACACAGAGTAAATGGAACTAACTGAAACACTTTTCCTAAAACACACTTGTTATTTTTCTATTCGCTTGTACTTTAACAATGTAAGAGATGCTTCACAGTTCATATTACTGGTCCAGCCCATACAAATATTCCTGTGAGTGTGTATGTTACACCCAACCACCTGAGGGGTGAATACAGGACACTACAGCTGTACAGATTCACACTGTTTTCTCAAAATAAACCGAACTTGACACATGCTTTTTTTGTTTGTTTCTTTTGTTGTATGCATTTATTCTCATGACCCTTCAGACAAAATGAAGGTCAAGTGTGAGCTCAAAAATCTTTTCTTTGTGAAGCCATGTTTTTCTGTCTTGAAAAGTCCTTTTCCCCTGTATTCTCTTGTGTTTTAGTAATCTGAAAGTCAAAGTGAAGTCAACATTATATGGACAAGTGTTTACAGAAAGGCAACTGCATTCATGATTTCTTAGAGATTGAAGTGAATCATGGGAGCCTGTGAGAAATATTATGAGGGTACATGTGATGTGTGGCTTCACACAACAAATGGTGTATACAAAGTTATAGAGTAATTTAGGTCTCAATAATGTCTGACTGGCCTTGACAACTTCATTTTACCTCGCTGGGCAAAATGACTTCCCATGGTGTCAGAAACAGACAATAGAACCAATGGCCCTGTATCTCACTGGCATGTTCTACCAAGAATCAATGACAACTTGAATTTGCGAGGTTGTCAGGTTCTGCTTCTGTGTTAAGAGTCCTGTGGTCTGGATGCAGGAGATCAATCTCCCGATAGACGTGGGTGGTACTTTCACTGGGGGATAACTCAACAAATTAAATGAAAGTCCATATATGACTTCTATCAGTGCTCAATAGTAACTATGTTGATATCTATGTCAGTGTTTTATGTTGCTTCCCACAGAAGCAACATCAAAAATGTTAATGAATCCGACCAGTAGTTTTGTTGGAGAAGCTAAAAAAGCAGCCCAAGCTGAAGGTGTGTTAAAGATGAGCTGGAATGGTCAGACATACTAATCCACAAGAAAACTCACTACACTGGCTCAGGGTGAGATGGAGCACTACTGAAAACCCAGTCAACCCACCTGGATGTCGCAGTAGTTGCGCTTGGACACAAAGGACACACTGACTGGGAAGAAATCATTGGGCTGTCCAGCGATGCTGAACTCCAGGCTGCCGGACTTGTTGTTAGCATCGATGACTGGTAGGCACCACTCAAGGACGTTTCGCCGGCTGTCGTGTTTATATTCTCCGTCGAGATCACCAATCACAGGAGCTCCCACTCCAGATCTGCAACAAACACACACATAATGCATAAAGCCAGTTATTAAGGACTTTAACACCTTTTAATAAAACCTAGTGAAAGATTCCATTACTTCACTGAGTCCTGCACTAATGACTTGAAATACTCCATACTTAAACTTAATTTGATTGGATTTGAATTTCGATGGCTTTTCCTCCCTGGTTGTTTTATACACCTAACCCCTATACTGGTGCAGTTAAACCCATGTATGTGCGTTATGAGCTTTTGTATCCTTGACGTAGTGAAGAGCTGTTCTCCCTCATCTGTATCCCTGCCCCGGGTTGGTGTGAGAGCATCTGTACGTTTAAGTCGGGTTTTAGATATTGATTTTTGTGTGGTTGTATGTTACTTAAAATATGGAGAGCCCTTAGAAAAAATATAACAGTCAGTGCTTTTATTAGCTTTAACACAGTACAATCTCAGACCTGACACAGTGTGGCATTTTACAACAACTATGTTGCGTCTTCTTCTTAAATGTCCTTAAAACCATATTCCCATCAACAAAAAAAAGAGTGAATGAAATTCCATTTTTCCAATGACTCGCTCATTGTTTGGTATCCATCAGTTGTTCAGTTGATGAATAAATGGAAAAGAAATGTGTGAGCATCAAACTATGTTAAAGTGGAATGACCAGACAGGATATTTCCCAATGTTCTCTATAGCAAATGAACACTACACAATGATATTCTTGGCCTAATATATATAATATGATTGGTCAGGGCTTACAGGGGGTCTTTACGCAGGGGTACTGCCCCTGTTGAGAAACACTGAGAAACCGCTTGCATTTCAACATGAGGGGAATCTGCTGCATCTCCTTTAAACTAATAGCCAGTGAGTCTGTGATTTTTTTCCCCCTCCTGCCCTATACTCGTGCTCCCCTGGGAAAGAACCACTGGCCTTATAGACAAACAACACAGTCTAACAGAATTGTGGTTTAACTCGTCTTTTTAAATATTGGGTTCCTTCAAACTGTTATTTCTTACTTTTAGTACATCAACAATTTATAGCTAACTCATTTAAAGCTCATCCATTTATTCAGTGAATGTACTTACGGTACAGGGATGCTAATGACCACATCGTTGAGCTCAAGGCTCTCCTCCTGCAGCTCATACTCAATATTGACATCGCAGCCACTACCGCTCTCTGAAGGCCAACAGTTTACTGCAGAACAGACGAGACAGGCATCAAATGGAGGAAACATGTCTGCAAAAAGATACAAGCTGCTTTTACAGCATGAATCACACTTACTGGTTAGAGGTATAAGAGATTCGTCTGTGGTCTGTAGTCTCCACTTCAGAACGCCAACATCATTGTTCAGAGGGAACGACTTCTCCGGGTTCTTCAAGCCGATCACTGACTCAGCTGTGAACAACTTCTTGTCCACGTTGGGATGTGTCTTAGAAGAAACAAACAAACATGGCTGTCATGTGAGCTAATGCTGTTACACATGACATTAACTATAAGAGGATGAACATTTTAATGTCAATGTTTTACTGCAACAAATACTGATATTTTCAGGAAGTGTATCTCAACACGTATAAGGTCTGAATTAATCAAGTGTTTTATGAGCGATGTACCAAATGATCAGAGTAAATTATTACCCGGGTCTATCAAACTTCTAGGAATATGTGCTTAAAATACTTAAAAAATCTACAAACCTGCAAAAAAAAAATAAAATAAAAAAGACTTGAATCAAATGTTGTAACAATGAATATTTGACCTACTTGCAGTTGGAGTCCTTTGTTGTCATTATTGTTGATGACGAGGCGAATGCGTCCGTTTTTGTCGTCTGTGACTCTGAGCGTCACCATGCCCAGCACCTCCATGTTCTGCAGGCCGCCATCACGACCACAGGTCAGCGAGATCTTCTCCTCCACGCGCAGATGCACACTGGTGAAGAAATGGACAAATGAGTGCAGTCACACAGAAGACAGTCAAAGTTGTGTACTAGTATTAGTGTTCGCTTAAAAGTCTAAGGTCAGCACATAAGTTAATGCTAGAATGCATAGGTACTGACCAGGTCAAATCAATTAAAAAAGGTGTGGGATGTAATCCAAGACTGAGGCTTAATCTGCCACAACAATAGCATTAGAGAATCTCAATTTGGATTTTAAACATCAATGAATTAGTAATGAATGTCCTTATATTTCTGCTACACATAGACATGAGCTGCTTCTTAATTCACTATGACTGATGCTTCCTATTCATCTAAAACCAGAAGTGACATTTGTGTGCTTCTCTCCCATTGCTACATCAACACAAGATACATGATTCCACTGCTTAAGACACTGTGACCAATAAAACGCATGATTTACTAAAATACACTCATAGAAGGAAAAGGAAGTAATAAATTTGTTGTTTTAAAGCCCCTTAAGAATTGGAAAAAGATTTAATTATTACATTTCACACAGTGACTGAATACTTGAGCCAGGCGAGTGTGTTTTTTCTTTCCCCATGTGTATTTAATTCACTCTTAATGCATTTCATCTGGCATTAGTCTTGAAAAAGAACATGTCAATTAAAATGTGCTGATGTCTAATCACACCCCCTCTTAAATCCATATGCTGCGTTTAACACATCTATTCTAGTCGATTCACTGGGCCGCAGAGATATGGTTGGCTGATTTGCCATTGAGCAAGGCACTTAACCCTCCATTTGCTCCCAGGGTGCCTCACATGGCAGCCCACTGCCCCTACTGTGTAGTGTGTGATGTGTTCCTGTACATTCAGATAGTGATGGGCTAAACACAAAGGGTCAATTTTGTGTTGCATGTCTGACAAATAACTATTCTTAAAAACTAATAACTGAATTTTCAATCTCAGTATTTTAAGAATTAAGACGGGGCTCTAAAATACTGCAGATAAAAGACGTCAAACACCTTCTGCACTTACTGTCAAACTAATACATCATTCATCATACATCTATCAAAGATGAATACCGCTGAGTGCTTTCAATCTAAAACTGCTAATGGACCTGAACGGTTTACCTGCAGCGTGGGAGCAGTGTCAATAATTAAAGAGGAGTAATCGGGATAAAAAACCAATTACAATATATATACTGTACATAATGTAATTCGAGGTCTTAAAATGCAAATGCTTTTGTTTACACGCAACTGTATTAGGGTCAGTGACATGACGGCCATTATTTTTTTCCCGGCAATTTATATACAGTTAAAGGACTTAAAAATTTAAAATAACTTTACAGAATGTGCAAAGACATCTTTTAAAAGAAGTCTTGAATGGAAAATATAAAGACTTAATTTATTTTGGGTGTGTATTTAAGAGTTTTGCATGAAAATGTCTAAGTGGTATAACCATAAAAACCTTGCACCAAATAATTAAAAAGTGCAAAATTTGGATTAAAAAGCTTCAAAATATAGTTTGGCATAATCTCCCATTACAGACATATCATAGGAATTGAAGGCATTTTTGGAATAATTATTTAAATTTCAGTATTTATTTGGGGAATCTTGCCAGTCAAGCAAACTTAATGAATTGTCAAGTAGTGTAACCACCTTTAGAGGCCATTTTATTATTAATATTGCAAAAGAAGATCATGTGACAGGAAATTACATCATCAAGAAGGGCCCTTACTGAACCTGTGTCAAGGTCAGTATCTGTCTTAAAAATCCGAGTTATTTGGACATTTTAGGACATGATGCTGTGCACTGAAGTTTATATGTCAAGTGGTCTGACCGTACAAAAAACTTTGAAAAAAATCTGTTTAAGATCTTTATAGTAAGGTCAAGGTTTCGTGATAGGTGTCCATATTTATGCCTGAAAAAATGATTTGAAAATAAAATGTCAATTGGTGTAACCAGTTACTTTTACTTTTTTACCAATACTTTTAGACTGATTAAATTCACATAATTTCCTTTATTTTATAATCAAAAATATTATTACATTTATTGAAATATCAATGCCATATGTGTTACTTATTTCAATCAATAAATTTCAGTATTTGTTATTTTCCATCTTTCAAATAGATGCCACTTTCAAGTAAGGAAAAAGTGGCTCGGGGTTGGCCAGGGTTAATACTGCCAGAGCAAATTATCTTTAAAAGACCCCAAAGGTCGTAGAAAAATATAGGCTTGCAGCCCCTCACCCAACCACTGCTACAACCACACACACACACACACACACACACACACACACACACACACACACACGTACACGTACGCAGATGTTAGGACCATTGATCGATAATTAATATTAATTATTTTAGTTGTATAATAATTATCAGTTCTGTGTCAAGACCGGCTCATGGAGCCTTGACAAAACAAGTGAACTCCGGGGACATGCCAGCAAAGAAGAAGAGTTTATGAAGTAGCTGGTACGACTGTCCAGGCATTAAGAGTCAGGCAGGAACCAAGCAAGAGAAAACAGATCCGGCACTGGCCGCTGTAGCTTTTATACAGGGCCGATCGCCCCGGCAACCACTGCTCCAGCAACTGCCAACTGCTGTGGTTTGTTTAGAGTATCCTGGCAACCTGTGAGGAGGACAAAAGAAAAGCAAGAGAGAAAGAGGGGAAGAAAGAGAGAGAGGAGAGCCAGGAGCAAACCCAATATGTTTGCCGTGCTGCTAGATGTAAAATCCCCAGACTAAACCAAAATTCTTTTAGCTCAAACAATTTCCAGAACTACCACACCATGTACCAAAGGTATGCTGACACACTCACCCCGAACCATTTCCCAGTCCTCCTGACCTGGTACCTGGGAAGCATTTTTAGGGGAACCCGAAAACAGAAGGGAAGAGGGACAGCAAAACAAACCTATCTGCAACAATATCTATCTGCAACAACCAAACCACTTTACCTGGCAGCGATTTCAAAAGGGACAGGGGTTTGTGATGGGGTAACATGACCCAGAGCCCCCCACCCCCAAAGAAGGACGGCACCAGCCCCAACATAATGGAAAGTAAATATTTGTAGGATTTGTTTTAAATGTCTATTGAAAGGTAAATAAATATTTTCCTGCCCTTTTAATTAATTTGGTCAAAGGTTATGTAGAAAAACAGATGTGCTGTTTGGTATGTGTTCTACTCAATAACACAAAAAGACACAAACTTCTGGTTTAGATATTATTTACCTTGGAATCTTTTAAAGGGCACTTGTAAGACAAAATGATGATTTAAAACAGCTCCCTCAGCTACTCATTTTGTAGAAAAACTACAAATACATTTCTCATTCTATTTCAGTTACACCACTTGACTCTTTCATGAACAGTAAGTTTTAACGCTTGGGAAAAAATGTAAAATTCCCTTCCAAAATGTAAAACACAAGCAAAACTGAAAAATCATCACACTAATAAATTTGACTCAAGCATTTTTAAATTACTAAACTTGTCACCCATTTAGTTGATAGTGTTTCTTTTTTGTCAGACTTTTTTTTGTGCGAAGGTGTTTTTACCTGTATGCTGACAGTTTCAGCCTTCACTTCAGCCTTCTTCAGAGCAGTCAAACCGGGTGTGACGTCTAAAAACAGCTGAGCAGGTCGGGAATCTTTTCAAAGTAAAGTTCCCATTGTCACCATTTTTTTGTCACTGACCCACACACACGGGGGGCGGGGGGGCATTAGTCCAAAAACAGAGGGGGCGATGTTTTTTGTTTTGTTTAGTTATTTTTTTTGTGTTTTTTTGGGGTGTGTATTAAATCATGAAAAACCAACCAATCAACAGTCCTAATTCTTTTTAAAGTTAATGGTAGGCTCTATTACATGTCAAACAGTTGAACAGTCATCTTTAGCGCAAACTAAAAATACAGGAAACATTTAATTTTCTGCGACAGCAATACTTGCGATGTGTGAAATGGTCTAGCTAAGTTTCAGGACCATGGATAGGGGCTGATCATGCCAATATGGATTTATGGAGAATGGCCAACTCAGTCAAACTGTAAAACATAACATAACACCTAATCGATTAAGATTCCACATCATGTCCAAATAATTCAGCTAGTTAGACTAAGTAAGCAGTTTGCTCTGATGTCAGACTTCATGTGTCCTTTTGGCCTTTCCTGTTGGTGCGTCATCTGCAGCGTTTCCCCTTCTTTTATCCACATCCCTGTGAACTTCTGAGCAGGGAACGAACGCACGTCTGGCCCAGTAACAGATGAAGAGAAGCCTGTTGAGTGTGGACACGTTCATTATGTTCATCAGTGAGGATGGGATTCATGGAACTAAATCCAAGTTCACACACAATGGAGACGGCACAAAACATTTTGTGCAGATTGGCTCCTTGGACTCCGTGGCATTTACTGTATATTCTCCAAACTCTTTCAGAAGCAAAGGGATGTCTGAGATCTCAGTAGTAGGAGTTTATAGAATGATGACCATATATTTATGACATTTTCCATCCCTGTGCGTGTGCCAAAGACATGCTGTGCGTAAAAGCGCTGGGGCGGATGCAGAATATGATTGACAGTCCTTCTAACATAAATGATGCGTGCAGCGCTTGAATGAACACGCTGGACCATTTTAACACAGTTGATCCTGTCCTCATATCTTAACTGTAGGTGTATAGACTACCATCTGTCTGTGGTGTTTGGCACTCATTATTTTGTTTAAAAGGTGAGTGTGGCACATTAGGAGAAATGTGGGTGTTCACTGTCTGTGCTCTTAGTACCTGTAGATGTTACTGTCCATAGTAGGTTAATGCAGTTTTTCTTTCACTGTTAAGCCTATCTGTCCAATCGTAGATGTAAATGCTCTAAATGCTTTGCTTTATAAATGTGTGTCGTTGGCTGTCGCTCCGGGAGAGCGCACGGTTTTGGTATAATTATATTTAGACTACTTGCACAATTTTTTTTGGAGATAGAGACCCCCTGAGAGGTAGAAAATATAATTCAAACCCTGATTTATGTACATGAGGACGTTCATGATTTCCAAGACTGCCGACAGTTTGGGTCAAGAGAAAGTTAGTGCAAATGTAGGATATAGGTGTAAGAAAACTCAGACACAACCTGCCTGTCATTTCAGTTGGTTTATAATCATTGATGGGGTTGTCCCCCCTGTGGATGACATTCATTCAGCAGAAGTAGGGATGGACAAACCAGAGGGGGGCTTGGTCCCCCCACCCCCCAACAAATTGCATCCTGTATATAGATATAAAACACAACAAAGTCAAATGACATCGACAAACAATATGTGCACTGCAGTCCAACTTACTAACAACTTATGACAGAACTAATATACTGTGTAAAAAAATAAAACCAAACATTTTTAATTTTGGTGTGGAAGTTTAAAAGTTTAAAGGAGTAAGTGATGTAGAAAAGTGAGCATATAGACATTTTCTGCCTTTCTGTCCTCATCTCTTCTGAGCTATGCTTCATGTTGATCCTGGCATCATGTGCATCAAAATAAGCACACAACAGTGGAACCAATGTTTTGCGGCAGCAAAATTAAGGAAACCAAGCTTTGATTCAGGACAATTGTAATTGAATAATTTATTTAATTGATTCAAGTCGATTAATCAATTAATCGTTTCAGCTCTAAAAGGTTGGATCAGACACAACTCTATTGTCCTATCCTGTCATGTTTCCACTGTAGCATGAACCAGCGGCGTCTATATTTATATTGAGTCTTTTGATTTGGACCAAGAGGGGAGAGCTGAAGAGGAACGTTGTGATGTCTATTATAGATTCTCTCCTTAACTGGGACAGCCAAATATCATTATCCGCATTACCTCAAATAAAGTGAGGCTATTTATTGTCCTTTAATTTACTAAGTACTGTCACTAATTAACCATAATGAAAACATTAACTTGTTTCACCTTTAAACCCCCAAGTGTACGGCTGTTTATGTGTGTAAGTGCGGCATGTGTGTACCATGTGTGTTATTGGGTGGGGGAGATGGAGAGAGACATGAGTGAGAGACAGAAAGAGAGAGAGTGAAATCTCCCCTTGAGGCCAGACCCACCACATTAGTTAGTAACCTCACAGCACATAGGCCAACACCAACAGCCGAAATGCCTCAGTGAGTTTTAAACTCATTTAGACACCATCAACCCAACCACCACGCCCAAAGCCAAGGCAGCCTAAAATCCCCTTGCTCTCTCTCCATCTTGGTCTCATTCTGTATCTCCCAGGTAACCAGACATTAACAAGGCACACATGGATTGAAAGCTCACTTTCAACAGTATCGTCTCATGGCGGGGTTGGCATCATTCTCATTTATCCTGACAGCTCTGAGCTCTCCTGATCTCCAAATATAGATGCAAAGCTCACGCCACATTTGCATGCTTTACTTGGGTGAAGACCATTACATCATAGTGTTTTCAATATGTTTGGTACAGGCACAAAACCTGTTCTGTGTTAGTGTACCTGCTAGCATGCGCGCCTGGTGGAAGGAGACATACTGCAAAGCCCACGTAGCGGCATGGTTTCTACTGAAAAATCTGACCATGTCATTGCTAACCATGTTAATTATATGAGATTTACAACACTATATTGTTAACAGAAAATTCTATATTTTATTATGTAACAGAAGCAATAATACACTGAGCTATATTTAGTCTGTGCGACCAGTGTAGCGGAAAGTGAGCATCAGAAGAGCTCCAGGCTGTTTATTAAAGCCTATATCAAATTATAGAAAGAACCTCACTACATATACAAATATGGTTACATAACAGTCCTGTTCATATATCTGATTTGAGTATCTTGCAACAAATCAGATGACTTACAGAGTAAACCCTGACAGCAGTGCCATCTCTTCCAGGCTTGGACATTATCTGTCATTGTGAGAAACTTCTCAGCGCTGCAGCTAATGTATTGACCAGAATCGATAGTGACAATCAAGTCAAACAGAAGAGGAATTTTAATCTCATGAGAGAAATACTACAATGACCAATCAGATAATCGGATTAATAGGGGGCAGGAAAGTGTTGCCCCGCATTAGCCTGTCGGTCTGAGCATGAACAAATGCACAACTGTTTGGAGACGTTATCATCAAAATCATATGCCTCCTTTATTCCTCCTCTGGCTTGGTGTAATGTAGCCTGAAGCCCAAGCAAAGCTTTCAACAATGGTGCAGGATCCAATCGTGGAATCTGGGAAGCAGCATTGGATATGAATATCACAAAAAGCTTGCTAGAATATGCATTCGAGCTATGTCATGCATGTGTTGAAACTGGGCTGTAGCTCCATTTAAGTGTTAATGTCTTCCAAATGTGCAGTGACATACTGAAAGATGACATCATGAATGCATAAACCATTTTGTGTTGGAGCCCTCTGCAGTGGAAAGTCCCTCTGTTTCTGGTGGGATGTGAAAGCAGTGATCACAACACTGCACAACACTCGCCTCTGACCTTAGCTACCTCCAGAGAAGCTGACCAATCTCACAGGCATGTTCCCATCAACCTCTGGATCTGCGTTTTCATCTGTCTACTGTTGTCCATTCTTTTTCTTTTTTTTACATGCCCATGGGTGTGTGTGTATACATATGTGAATGTATGTGTGTGTGTGTGTGTGTGTGTGTGTGTGTGTGTGTGTGTGTGTGTGTGTGTGTGTTCAACAGGCAACAGGTGCAGCTGATTAACTAATCCCCCCTCTCTAAGAGGAATTTTGCAAGAGGAAAAATTTTACTCCACTCCTTTCCCAGTGGGAACATTTGCTTTTTGTCCATTTGGCCCTGGTCCAGGTGGAATAGAGAGACGTCAGCTGCTCTGTGGATAGACACTCCTCATCCATCTACGGGCTCAAAGCTAAACTCTGTAATTGATTTAAATGCAGTCATCAATCTGTGAATATCAAAGCATCACAATAGACCTGAATATTACAACATTCCAAAAGCTGTGTTTTATGATGCTTTCCTAACAATGTCAACCCCCATGCGTGCCAGGCCAGAACATAAAAATGTTTATGTAGAACTATTCTTCCTGAATTTAACCTTCATCTGTATTGTTAGAGGTCCCTGACAAATTTGGTCCAGAGCAGTTTTGACAGGACTTGGACCAGCTGTAGTAATGAGACGAAGGGGCAGACAAAAACATCATCTTGCTTGGTACAAGAAGCACATGAACAGAAAAAGTGCTGGTGGTTAGATGATGGAATATCATATGACAAATGGTTGCTAAATGGAACAAGAAACCACCCTGAGCACCAGGCTGAAACCTTTTAAAAACAACTAAAAAGTGTTGGAAAAGAAACTACACTTAGTTTTTTCAGCCCATTGACCAAGGAGATGTAATTAATTCTGTAAATGATTGTGGTAAAGATTAACATCTGCTTCCTGAGACAAACCCATTTATAAACCATTAATACTTACAGTCGGTTTGGGCAGAACTTGGTTTGAGTCGCGGCTTTGGGCTAATATCCAGCCTGCTGTTTTATGTTTTCATATGATTTTCTTATTTAAGGCCTAACCAGAGGTGCAGCCTGCCATTAGGCAAGGCAGGCAACTGTTTGGGGCCCCCAAGCCAGCAGGGGCCCCCAGAGGGCCAACGGATTTGACACAAACAGTCAAGAGAATAAATTCACTA
>JAPQRQ010000006.1:2912482-2922841 GCA_037367365.1 Apogon talboti
ATTACTACTACTACTACTACCACTACTGCTATTACTATTGCTACTACTACTACTACTACTACTACTACTACTACCACTACTACTACTACTACTACCACCACTGCTACTACTATTACTACTACTACTACTACCACTACTGCTATTACTATTGCTACTACTACTACTACTACTACTACTACTACTACCACCACTACTACTACTATTACTACTACTTCTACTACTACTACCACTACTGCTATTACTATTACTACTACTACTATTACGACTACTATAGATGCTTTTAGGACAGGAAACATCTGTAACCATAGAAACTATGCACTCTTCAGTAGTTACACGCCTAAAAAACAACATACACACACACAGAGACTACTACATACAGGAAACAGGCGTGAGCTGAAGGTTGGCTCAGTTCACAGCAGAGCTTAGGTCCCAAACCGGTTTGAAGTGGAGTTAGATATTACACAATCTAAAGTCCAACCCATTGTATGAGCCAACCTGGTCCAAGAAGATGAATGTGCATGACACCCAAGGATCAGGGCTCAGTCTTGTCACGTTCTGCTCCTGTTTGGCTGCTGACCCCTCCCTCTACTCATCAGGACCTCATCTGGACTCATTTCTTCCACCTGTCTTGTGCTGCACGGCTGCAGCGCCTCATCGTTAGACCAGTATATAGGGCCTGTGTCTGCAGCCGTGCAGTGCTGGATTATTGTCTCCTATTCCTTGCTATAACCCTGACAATTCATCCACCAGGACTCTGATCCCAATCTCCCCCCAGGTTTTCTGTTTATTCCATTTCTTCAGTTAATAAACCTGTTTTCTCCCTTTTACACCATGCATTTGAGTTCCTTCTTTTCACACCCACATGACAAGTCTTACTGAGACCTCAGCTGAGTAAGACTCCAGCTCAGTATGCTTTACTTGTGACCAGAATAAACCTTGTTAAACGGAGCCCATGATGTATCCAGACTTATCTTTGGAGCTTCCAATAGAAGAACACACTAACAAATGGCACCACTATTTCCCCTACACATCATTCTTTTGGTGCTAAAATAATGATCGATATCTGAAATGACTTGATAGTCAAAATAAGCAGTCTAATTTAACCCAACACAGTTTAATAATAAACCCAAAATATTTTTACACTTGTCAGAGTATCTGATGCACTCGTACTCATACTCAGTACTAGTACTCGTTGTCATCCGCTTGTCTGGGTCCAGGTCGCAGGAGCAGCTGCCTCAGCAGAGGAGCCCAGACAGCCCTCTCCCCAGTCACTTCCACCAGCTCTTCCGGGGGAATCCTGAGGTGTTCCCAGGCCAGCCGAGAGATACAATCCTTCCATCGTGTCCTGGGTCAGCCCCAAGGTGGGCAGGAGGCATTTTATGTAATATATATTCCTTTCAACCTCTGGTGTTTTTCTTCTGATACCAGTTCATTTCAGAACTACAGCTCTAACTTTCTAAGTCTTTTTGAATAAGGCTGGTAAATTATATTTATGAGCACATAACTGACTATTCTAGTCTGTTGTGGTAAAACCATGGCAACATGACAATATATCTGCAGCCCATTCTAGTTATTCTGTTCAGACTATCGACTGGAGCACAGTGCCCATTGGTATGTAGCAACTACTATCTGCTAATACTGTATATGTACTGTATATGTATGTATGCTAAAGCTGTTCAATTGGTATCTAAAGACCTGCGTGGGCCTCCCAGCCTCCTTTTTGCCCAAAGCCCAGAGAAAAAACCCTACCTTGGTTGGGGAACAATTGTCCTTCGAAGGAATGCACGGAGATGGGTAGTTTTGATTCTCATTGAGAAATCAGTCCTCGCCATGGGTACCCGAAAGACTCTGTGACTCAGAATGACCTCTGGTTGCTTTAGTTAGTGGGCAACCCTTCAAGGGAAAACCTAGACTCAGTAGGAGGACAAGTGGTGGTGTCTACCTCCTTAGTTAGCCTTTGTACTCATGTTGTTCTAGCTCACGGAAGCATTTGGACTATTGAAGAACACTTTACTGGATTTAAAGTGCTGGGCTTAAATTTGAGAGGCCCTCTGATGCCCACTGAAAGACTGTCATGTTTGTTGTGGCCTCCTTAGATCTTTGGATCAGTCGGCCAAGTGGGAGGTGCTAAGACTTCCAGGTCACATGGCAAAACTGTTGAGACTAAGTTAATGGGTCTAAATAATTTCACTGCTGAAAATAGGAACTGGGCGACATGGTGGTGCAGTGGATAACACTCATGCCAAGAAGGTCCTGGGTTCGATCCCAACACCAGTCGATGGGTGGGACCTTTCTGTGTGGAGTTTGCATGTTCTCCTCGTGGGTTCTCTTTGGATATTCCAGCTTCCTCCCACCATCCAAAGACATACACTGATAGGTTAACAGGTTAATCTAAAATGGCCCATAGGTGTCAGTCTCAGAATGTTGTTTGTGTCAGCCCTGCGATGAACTGGCAACTCATCCAGGGTGTACCCCACCTTCGCCCTTCAGTAGCTGGGCTCCAGTGACCCCCGCGACCCTAGTGATGATAAAGCAGATTCAGAAGATGCATGAATGAAAATAGGAACTGTTTGAGTTCTTTAAGCTTCTTTAAATGTTCACATATCTCCTATCTAATTCATTGAACAATGGTAATGTTTATGCTATGGTTATGTTTATGTTTATAAGCAGTTGTGGGTGCCATGGCAACATGACAACATCTGCACATAACTGACTAGTCTGTTGTGGTAAAACCATGGCAACATGACAACATATCTTCAGCCTATTCTAGTCATTCTGTTCAGACCATTGACAGGAGCACACTGCCCATTGGTATGTAGCATCTTCTATCTGCTAACAGCATGCTAACGCTGTTCAGTCTTCTGGGAAATGTAGTTTCTGGGCAATATAGGCACTGCAGTTATTCTATTGTGTTTTGAGTCTGCTGTGTTATTGTGTTTCATATGTGTGAAAAAGTATGTTGTATTCATAAATGTATGTTTCTGTTTCTATTTTTGTGACCTTTGGTAACCTGTAGTAAGCAAAATAAAACAAGAAAACGACATGAGTCATAACGCTGTCTGCTGCCTGCCTAGCCTAAAATTTTGAAAGATCTGAACAGTAACATTATAAATGTTGTTACTGTTGGCTTTTTATCTTTAAGAGGTTTTGTACAACACTAACAGATTCATAATTTGCATACTGTAAGCAGTCATGCTCTGTTTGTAGTCCCGTATGTTCAGTTCAGTTGTAGAATAAGGAGGAAAGTAATGTTGGAAAAGTTGTAGGAAATGCTGGTGTCACATTCTAGTTTGGACAAAGCTGAGCTAAATTTAACACAGGCATATTATTAAAACACCAAAGTTTAACAGGTCTACTGGTGGAAAATCTTTGTTAACTTGGTGATTGTATTTCATTACTGGCATAAATTGTTTCACTTTATAATCCGTTAGGTCTTAATATGTATTTGAGTAGTAAGTAGGAAAGTAGTAGTAAGGTATTAAAGCACTAAAGAAATAGAAGTCCCATTCACCATTTAATTATCATACCTATATAGCACTTTACATATAGTCAAATAGACATTGAACAATAGTTAATATTATGATAAAATTAAATGAAAGATAATTCAGCAATAATAATCATAATAATATTAAAGTGTCTTCATCAAGTGTTCATTTAGTTCTCAGAGCTACCTTAATCTTTGACCACCAAAACCTTGTCATCCATCTGACATATGTGCCAAATTTGGTAACATCCTGTCAAGCTGCTGTAAGATCATGCTTTAACCCTAACAGTGATCGCTTGGCCATCCTTCTTATTTAGATGTATGCGAACCCGTCTAAAACAAGGTGATGATAAACAAGACCATCCTCATGTTCTCGATCGGGTCGCTCCAACAGCTCAATGGACAAAAAAATTTAAAAGAGTTCAGTCAAATTTGAATCTTAGGCTTATGTTCAGTAATACTGGTCCATGCTTATATGTTTATGTGGTGTTGCAGGCGGTGAACTGAGGCACTTATTTTTGCCTTTCCATCTCAGTGGATCATGTCTGAACCCTGACGTCTGATATTTTTCTTACATCCTCCCTTTTTTCACAGATCTACTATGGATAATATAGCACTAGAATCTGATTCTGTAAGCCTCCCCATGGAGGAGGCCGTCAGTTGTAACGGAGGTGGTCGGCCTCAGCCTCAGCAGCAGGACGCCTCCATGGTGGCTCACCTGAAGAAGGCTGAAAACCAGATCACTGAAGCACAGGGCTTTTCCCACCAACCCAAACGCTCAACAGTGGACCTGGAGTTTACCAACCTTTCGTGTATCATCCAGGAGGGGCCGTGCCGGAAGAGGAGCGGTAAGACACTCTACACTTAGGACGATAATGAGGTGTTTTGTAATAGAGTAAATGTCAGAACCCTCCAGACGGTTGGTGGCACAAGTTCATTTACTCAGGTGCTTTCTTTGATCCATCACGTCTGCGTATTTTAGGTAATAAATAGTTGTGGGTTTAAAAAGTGATAGGCGCCAACAAATAAAATGTATTATTATTATTATTTTTATTAGAGTCACTTTGGATTTGGACCAATGCAACTTGTCCCTGCAAGAAAAGTCCTGATTCTAACATTAAAGATGTATCTCATCCATTCCAGTCTGATCCAGACAGCCAGATTAGTGAGCTAACATGAACAAACCAGAACCCTGGAACTGATGCACCACATGGAATGCAGCTATTTTTGAATGAAAGTTATTACACCTGTTCATTTTCTGCCATTTCGAGTCAGAGCGTCTGCTGTGAAACAGGTCTATTGATTCTGCCACATCAACACAGAGTTGTGTGGGAGAAAAGAGAAGAATACTGACAAGAATATCTGTTTTTTACTCGGGTGCACGGTACCGTTCAACAGTTTATTAGAAAAGTCGCATTTTCATTTAATGTGAAAAGACATTAAAACAGTATTAACGCCAATGATCTCGAATCTCTGTTAATACTCAAAGCCAAATTTGTTACAGATAGCATGTACAATTACACTTGGGGCGGCTGTGGCTCAGTTGGTAGAGCGGTTCGTCCAATGACTGAAGGGTCGACTGTCCGAAGTGTCCTTGGGCAAGAAACTGAACCCTAAATTGCTCCCAGTGGAGCCTGGCAGCGTGCATGGCAGCAGCAGTGTGTGTGAGTGTGCAAATGGGGCTTTGTAAAGCGGCTTTGGGCACCTTGAAGGTGTGTAAAAAGCACTATATGTGTAAGTGCAGACCATTTACCATTTACCTTTTCTTCAGTACACTGCTTGATATACAGTTTGTGAATCAAAGATAAGATTGTGCCTGTTCATGATGAACTGTAACTGGTATCAATATGTACAGAGTAATTAGAAAATAAATAAATAAGTAAATAAAATACTAAACATAAGACCAAGCAATATTTCATCAGTATCCATATAGTGTATGTGCAAAATACAAAATATAGCTAAATTTGCAGCCTGTGTTTTTTGCCAGCACATTGTAAGCTAACATCACATCTAACAGTGTAGCAAATGGATCCATATTTGGAAAAACACACAAACATGGAAAACATAGCATATAAGAAGTTGATTTTTGTTATTTTGCAGAAGCTCTTTGAAATATTGCTGTAGAATCTTAAATGAGCCTACTGATCGATCTTAATTTGTCATATAAGCTATTTTTCAGAAGGATTGTCTGGACCTGGTCATTAAAAAATAATTAAGAGTGTTGTGAAAGTATTTCTACTCAACTAACGTTTGTTTTAAATGGCCCATTTGTCAGTGAATTACTGTATAATTTATATCTTTGTAGCATTAATGGTGCTAGCATCATTAATAACGTCATTTCAGTCTGTTTGTAGCAATACTTCAATGTTGTCGTATGTGTTTGGGGTGGCCATGGCCATGGGTCGTCCAATAATTGAAGGGTTGGTGGTTCAAATCCATCTCTGTCCTAGTCACGTGCCTTTGTGTCCTTCAATAGAACACTTCACCCAGTGTTACTCACACTGGTGTATGAATGTTTGGTGGTGGTTGGAGGGGTGGTGGTCCAAAATGTGGTACACGGTGTCAGAACCCCAGAGAAACACAGGTGGACAAAACAACGGCACCTTTAAGGAAGGCAGAGGCAGCGGGCACAACCCAGGCCAAGTGCTGCAGGTCCTGTGCCTAGATAAAGACGAGCCTTAATGAGAGGCTATACCAGCAAACTCCCCTTGTTTAGGTGTGAGCGTCTTACCTAGGGAGGACGCTTTGCAGCATTTAGTGAAGACTGAATAATCGCAACATATAGTACTCATGTATTTCCCAATGCAATACAGTTTTGTGCATGATAACAATGGTATCATGATAGAGTGATTCTGAGATACTCTATTCACTATAAGACAATTTTATCTATGTTATGATGTTCGTGTAACAGGAGGAAAAATGTCCCAGATAAGGTGAAATGTATTTGGTCACAGTATTTGTATTTATTCAAAACTGTCAGCTGACATGAACCTGTTTATCAAAGTGCACAGAACACATAAAATTTCAGAGAAACGTCTGGGTTGAGACTGCGCTCTGGATGCTGGACAGGACCTTCAAATTCTGGATTGTCCGGCCTAAAGCCGGACGGATGGCCACCCTAGTCTTACCTGCGTTACTTTTCTGTATTTGTCAGTATATCATGAATGTCAGTGTTAGTGAAATGCAGATGTAAAAAGACAGTGTTTGTTTTCTCCTCCGTTCCCTCACACTGTTTTATAGATGCTATTTTTATTTCCTTGACTGTGTATTGATGGTATTAAGTCTGATTAATTTAAGGTGGATCCTGTACGATCGGTCCAGCATGTATAGTGCCACATGTTACTTTAAAATAAAACATAAAACATTTTTTCCATCAGTTGTATGTCCGTTGTGCACTAACTCAAAAACACCACAATTGTGTCATCTTATTGATGATGGGGATGTTTTTGGTGTGATTTGGAGGAATTAATTTGCTTCAGGGCATTTCCTATTTGCATTTCCTTGCACTGATGTGCCTCCAAAGCTGAATACTTCAATTTGGCTACATTATAGATTTTATTACCCAAAGTTTGAATCTTATCTCATTTAATTTAGTGGGTATAGATACAATTTCATTGATGTTTTTGTTGTTGATAAACTGACGCTGAATCTGAGTGTTACTGGTGCTGGTTTCAGGTTTTAAAGACCTACTGAAGGGCCTGTCAGGGAGATTCTGCAGTGGGGAGCTGATTGGAATTATGGGGCCTTCAGGCGCCGGCAAGTCCACATTAATGAACATACTGGCTGGATACAGGTGAGGGTCATATAAACCTCTGTTTATACACGTCAGTAATCACCTTTGACCAGATGCAATGATCACATACTGAGTCTATTCACACTTAATCTGCATCTATCAAGAACAAATCACAATCACAATCATTTCATGAGAAGAGGTAAAAAATATTTTATTCCAACTTTATGGGCAACAGTGTATGTGTTGTTGATTTATGTACTTATCTCATATCCAATGTTTCAAAGTTCAAATTCAGAGAAATGTGCAGTTTAATTCAACATGACATTAACCAATAATCAATAACCATCTGTTTCATCTGCTCACTCATTATTCATGATAACTTTACTGACAGCTTTTTTCATGAAAACAAAATCACATGAATATATACTAAATACAGTATGAATAAAACTTTAACATTGTAGTGAATATTGGATGTATTTCAATGGACCGAGCAGCTACTGTTGTCAAGTATGGTCGATGTGTGTATTAAGTAGGTGTATTTATTCACAGTCACACATGCTGCGTATGTGTTCATTAAATCATATACTTATAAAACCAGACAATACATGACATGAGCATGTTCCAACCTTGATAAGTATTATCATCCCCATAATCAACATCACCTGATTTACCCTGACTTCCTTTTATACATCCATCCGTTTCAGAAACAGAAGCACATAGTGGTTGGAGGTATAATCATAAAATAGAAAGAGAAAATGGCTCCTGTAGCCTAAATATATTCCCCCACATATAGATATGATCCTGGCCTGTTTTTTTTTTTTTTGCCTGTGCTACTTGTTTTCTTCTGGAATTGTGGTGAAAACAACAAATCCCATGATGCCATGGTACTTCAAAATACCGTCTACTGTTATATCTTATGTAATTGTTTTAATTGAGAGTCCCCAAGTGGAGAAAATTAAAGGTGGCGTACATTATATTCCAAAGGGATACGAAATTAAGATTGGGTTGTGTTAAGATGAGTGTTTGGTAAGTGTGGAGAGGTCAAGTTTTAGCTCTAAAAGCGTTTTTGAAAATAGGATAATTATCTACCAATTTATTTGTTCCAAATCCATTGTCCAGCCTGTCAATATTTTCCTGTGTCTCTGTCCTGCTTTTTCAGGGCAACAGGGATGAAGGGTCAGATCCTGGTAAATGGGAAACCCAGGGACCTGGGGACATTCAGGAAAATGTCCTGCTACATAATGCAGGAGGACATGCTGCTGCCACACCTGACTGCACATGAGGCCATGATGGTGAGCTGCAGGAACGGAGATAAGCAACAAATCTGAAGTCTGATATTTACAGGGGCTTGTATTGGATTGTGTCTAGTATTATGGGTTGGTGGTTTTGTGCCAGGGTGCTGCAGGAACAGGCTTGGGACTTGGAATGTTAGTTATTGCTGTCACTCTACAGTTGAATACCTTCTACATGAGATGATTGTGATGTATTTTTTCTTCTTATTGAAGGTTTCAGCCAACCTGAAGCTGAATGAAAGCAAGGATGTGAAGAAAAAACTGGTAGGAGAGCTATAACTAGTCCATAACTGGTAGCAGTCATCAATAAAACTATGAATTATATTTGAATACAGATACTACATTCAGAATGCTTTAACATACACATACATACACACACATACCACTCCCCCTACCAGTTAGTATTATTAAGTCTGCTTTTTTCCACCTGCAAATAGAACTGATGAAGTCTCTTGGATGAGAGACGAAATGTTTTCAAGACCAAAAGCAGTCCAGTTGAACTTTTATGCCGTTAGGTATTTAACAGCATAAAAATGTACATAAAAGCATGTGTGTTGCAACATCCTAATGAGTCACACTGTCTATTTTTCTATCATATATAAAATAAAAAGTACATTTGGTACAAATGTGTGTGTTGTTAACACTTCACAGCTCAGTAATAATATGTTAACAGGAGGGTAATGTTTCATAGTAAAGAGGTGATTATTGAGCATTACCACAGATCACAGTCATAACTTGATGTTTACACTGGATATATTTGGTTAATATTAGACTGAAATGTACATAACAGGGTAACAAAAGCAAAAGATAATAATATAATAATATATTTGATAATAATAGATGATAATGGATGACAATAATTGGGAAAGATATTTAGAGAGAACAACAGGGCCAAGCTGTTATTTTCCCTTTTGTCAAGGTAATACTGTGCAAATTATATGTTTGATGCTATGATTTGTTACCTGGAAACAGTTTGTGGGTCATAACCATAAATCAGAGTTGGAAAATGACAAACTACCTCTTTGTTGCATATTGGGAACTATTTCCCTTCTATTGCTGTTGTTATGGTGCAAAATGCTACTGGAATGTGTTTTTTAATCTTTTGTCCATTAAACCCTCATCTGTTTTTCTTTTTTTGTGTTTATCTGAAAATCCGCCTAGGTGAAGGAGATTTTAACTGCCTTGGGGCTCTTGGACTGCGCTCGCACTCGCACCAGCTCCCTGTCAGGGGGTCAGTGTAAAAGGCTGGCCATTGCCCTGGAGCTGGTCAACAACCCTCCAGTCATGTTCTTTGATGAGCCCACCAGGTGAGCGGCGGCCTCTCTGAATACACATAGTATTGTGTGACAGCGCACACCGTCCTGACTTGGACTAGAATCCACATAAAACATATAGAGTTCCCTGGCCCCTGTTCTCTAGATAAATCAAACTCAGAATTAACTCTGTTTTATGGAAAGATGAATTGTTCCAGAGATATGTGGGAAGCTGAAAGGCACTGTAGTACAAACAGCACATCTGGCTGCATTTTTATAATAAGTCTTGTGTCTGTTGGGGTGGTGCAGTGGATGGCAGCACTCGTGCCTCACAGCAAGAAAGTCCTAGGTTCGATTCCAACACCTTTGTATGTGGAGTTTGCTTGTTCTCCCCATGTCTGCATGGGTACTCCGGCTTCCTTCCACCCTCCAAACACATGCACTGATAGGTTAATTGGTTAAGCCTCCTCTTCTGTTAGCTTTCAGGTAACACGCCCCATGTTAGCGGGTCGGTGGCGATCCGTGTCTTAAATCAGCTGTAAAATACACTAAAAACAATTATCTATCATCCAATTTTTTTCTCATCTCTTGGTTTCA
>JAPQRQ010000006.1:2949773-2965430 GCA_037367365.1 Apogon talboti
CAGTAGTTATTACACATTGTAGATTAGTGTTGATTCATCCACACTGCTGATTCTGATTATTACACATTGTTGATTATAATTATTACACATTGTTGATTTTTGATTACTACATATGGTTGATTATAATTATTACACATGGTTGATTAGTGTTGATTCTTACATGTGGATGGTTATTGCAGAGTTCAGTGTGATGACTGCTCTGGGGTAGAAGCTCTTTACCAGTCTTGTCGTCTGTGCTCTGATGGTGCTGTATCCTCCCTGATGGGACAAGAGCAAACATCTTCAGTCTTTGACACTGCCCGATACTTTCTGGAAGCATCGAGTGGTGTAAATGTCCTCCAGGGTGGGGAACTATGATATGTATGATGTGAATTTATTTTCTAAGTTTAATGTACAACATAGGAGCTAAGAAAGAGAAACGTATATGCTATATTAGTGAGTTATACCAGTTTACATTAAAAAAATTCAATACCATTGGGATAATCTTATACTCAGGGTGTAATATTTTAGATATCTACAGGTAAACATAAGGAAAGGCTTTTCTTTGCTGAAAGAGGACAGCAATGACTAAGAAACATTAACAGGAAATGTACTTTACACCTTATTTTTCCATTATTAGAAACTACATATTGAGTTCTGCCTGATGTTATGATAAGGCTTCAAACCATCGACATCATCTGTTTGCACTGAGATGGTGTTTGTGTCAGCTCACTGTGTCCACATTGTACAAAATATTCACAGGTTTATTGAACACTGAAGTTCTCTGGTCAGGGTTCCCAAGTTGTAGGTCTACACTTGTTTCGGTGTCATTTGTCAAACTATCAGTGCAAATATGTTTTTTCATATTACACCATCATTGGAGACTTACAGTAGGTCTGCAGACTGGGGCTCTTCTGGGTCTAATGGAGTTGAGCTTTAAGTTGGAAATGTGGCTAAACTGAACCAAGCAGTCTTCAGCTCCTTCCTCTCTTGAGTCTTAAGCAGTCTAAAAGTATGTACGCAATGTTTACATAATTCTAGATTTTTCAGGTGGTTTATTAAAATTCTGCTTCTCCATACTTGTTAAACACTTAAGATGTATTTTAGTACATTTAGTTTCAGGTCTAAAACTTTACCATCATTTCATTAACAAATAGATACTGTATTATAAAAGATTAATATATTACAAATTGTAAATAGAATTCAAACAAAACAATCTAAAAACTTTTCTGTCTTCTCTGAAGTAAAAATGACACACAGGTGCATATTTGCAATGTACAGTTTTAATTCAAGTATTATTCCTGTAAATTATTCCAACAACAGACAACATCACACAAATCTGGTGAAACACTTGAGAATGTATACCTTATGAGATGTGCCCACACACTGGTTGTACCAGAACAATGCCATAAAATTAATACACAGAACACAGATGGTCATAATCAAGTGTTTTCCTCCTATTTAAAAACCAAAAGGTATTTACAGATGCATGCACATGCAGTATTTTAATTGATACAAAATGTAATAAAACTAGATATACAGAGTACTTCAGTATAAATAGTATAAATAACATTCCTTTGTATAAATAGCTCCATCTTCATGATATTTTGATGAACATCATGTTAAATATATTCAAGCTTATGAATCCCCACCTACTGATCAGACAACTACAGCAGACGACGGCTGTAGCTTCACAAACACAAACATCAGGAATCAGGTGATCTCATTAAAGATGGAAAGATGTTGGGGGTGAAACCGGAGCTTTGGGATTGCTTCAGAAAAGGAATTGCAGCTGAGAAATTCTCTGACCAGGCAGAGAAAACAGGACAGGCACTCTGGAAACGTTGTTGCAAGAGTCGCACATTTCAGGCCATTCTTCAGTCGCGTCCTTTACTTCTGCAGAATAAACTGGTCGATGAACTCGTTCTGCTCAGACTCCACTTTGGACAAGGCCTCATACTCAATACGATATCTGAAACAAGATCACACACAACATCAGGTTCTCTGTTCGCAAATTCAACCACATAACAGGTGGAAATATTAACAAATGTCTGTGATCAGAGCAAAAGCCTCAACATATTTAACATTCCATCAATCTTCCAATTTCAAAGTGCACTCATGAGCCTCACTGTGAACTGAGGGGTTTTTTCTTCCTTCTCTCCTTGTAGACAATAAACAAAGGCACATATATTAGTGTTTGTTTGCAGAAGAACACAGCTGATACCCACCTTATCAGCTAATATCAGACTTGTCTGAAAATACCTCTCACTTTATTGGAACCTTTGTACCCACTGGACTGAACATCTAGATCAACTCATAAATATCTAAATAAATTCACCTGAACCACTGAACATCAAACTAACTGTAAAAACTAGTGGGGAGTGAATTTTTTATCTTTTGAGTTACTGTTTTCCCCAAAACATACGACTATAGTATATAAGCCTATGCCTATTTCTACTACATACAAACTACAAATACCACTATTGTGCAGTGACAAGTGAAGGTAACCTGCTAAAATGAGTGCAGACAGTATTTATGACCCCAGAGTCCATTAGCCGATAGTCAGACGGCACAGGTGGTATGGCAGGAAGCCAGCTGTTCTAATGTCAACTAAAGACCGGAGGAGAACATCAGCTAGAGCAACGTGAACATCTTTATCCAAGTCAAAGCTCGTTGACATATGGTGTATCAATGTGTGCGCGGAATTTAAAATGACACTAAGGACTAAAATATGTTTTTGAGCTGTAAACTAACTCATCAATGGTCACCAGTTCCAATTTTATAAACTTCAGGAACCCTCTCTCCTTAATGCTGACAGAACAAATGATTCTAAATCATTCATCATCATCATCATCAGTGACTAAAAACTAAGATAACGTCCTCTAATCAGAGGTATGCACAGAGTGCCAAACTCATTCTTTTCCGAAGGATCTGAAGCTGATATATCACACAGTAAGGACCATCCCACCCACAGAAGTACTGATTTAGACTCATAAGAACTGCTGCCTGAATACGTTGATTTGTTACTTGGAATCCAAAATCTATATATAAAAATTATATAGGTGTCATGTGACCCTGAACATATTTGGTGATGGCCAACAGTGGTAAGGCAAATTTATTAGTATAGCACAGTTCATACACAGGGCAGTTCACAGAGCTTTACAAGAATGGAAGAGAGACCATTTAAAAGCACACAATTACAATTAAAACATAATCAATAGACAATTTAAAACACACAATTAGAATTAAAACATAAATAATGATCAATTAAAATAAAATAAAAGAGAAGAGTGCAGACAGAAGACTTTCAGCTGTTCTATGCACAGTTGAACAGAGCCGTTTTCAGCCTGGACTTAAACACTGTCAGAGTACAGGCCTGTCTCACATCATCTGGTACTGACTTGTTTTTCTGATTTGTGTAACTCTAATGTCTTTATACCTAAAACTCCTATTTTGCACGTTTTCTTCCACAAGGTACAGCGGGCTTCAAATGTTATTTTCAACAGGTTTCAACCATGCCCATATCATTGAAATTGCCCTTGTCCATATTAGATAAAAGCAATTCATAATTAAAAGTAATACTTTTGTATTACTTTACTGTATTGTTGTCTTGTGAAAAATCCAAAATAAAATATTAAAAAAAAAAAAAGTAATACTTTTAGTTATTACTTCTGCTTTTTTCAATGAGGAGACACTCCTAAATCCACACATCAACCCAGACACAGCCAACACCACACATATAGAGTCTGGTTTAGACCAGCTCTATATGTAAAGTGTCATGAGATAACTTCTGTTATGATTTGGCACTATATAAATAAAATTTGATTTGAATTTGGTTTGACCATTAATAGTAGCTGGCTGCATCTTTGCATTTGTGCTTACTGTTGGTTTCTGCTGGTTTTGTTGCAGTGTTATCAATATACAGTATATTTTTAGTGACACTTAAGTTAATGCCATGTGATGCAAAAGTAGGATTTTTTAAGTTCACTTTAATTGTACCTGTAGAAAAATTCAACCTTCGCATTTAACCCATCATAGTAGACAGACAAGGAGCTGCACCCAGGCACAAACTAGATCTAAAACCAGTATCTTGGTCAAGGGCACTGACCTAGCAAACATAAGAGGCAACAGCGCTAACCACTGAGCCACCATACAATAGTATGGTGGCTCATATGGTAGTATGGTTTATTAACTTCATACCCCAATGGGGTTATGAAGTTAATAAACTTCATAACCCCATTGGGTCATTGGATTCAAAATATGTTTAAGCCTAAAATTCAGTTTAGTGGTTTTTCGACTTCTTAAGGATTTGATTTTGGAGCAAGCCCACAGTACTTACCTCTCAAGTTGCATCTTTTTCTCTGCAATCAGAGCCTGAAGCTGCTGCTGTTGGGCCTCCCTTTGCTTTGCCACCGACTTCAACAGGTTTCTCGCCCCAATGGCCTAAAAAAAGAACATACAGTGACTCAAGAACATACTTTACATCCTTTCAAATAAGACCACAACACATGGAGTTGATAAACTTCAAATGTCAGTTTACCTTCATCTTTTCTGTCTCTGCTTCTTTTGCCAATTCATCCACCAGCTCAATGAGACCTCCGACTATCTTCTGAAACTGGCCAATTTCTGTAGAAGGTAAAATAGATTTGTACATCTAGCAGATCTTTTTGATGGTGGACAGAAGAAATTACAATCACCAAACAAGCAAAGAACTTACTGTCCACAAATTCTTTACACTCTTCTTTGAGCTCTGACGTTTTCTGGCTGACATCAGGCTCCAGTACCCGAAGCTTGTTTAGTTCATCAAAATAAAAGCCTGCCTCGGCTAACGGGTCTTTAGCCATGGCAACAAGGCCTAGTGTCACAACACAGACAAGCAAACACAATTACTGTTTTGTGTTGTGAACCATCTCTTACAGGGCATATTTCACATACACAGTAGGAAATGTCAGATACCGTCACACAAAACTTGGTAACTTATCTAAAGCTGACATGTAATTTCACACAATGAGTACACCTGGTACAGAGACCGCTATGTCCAGACCTGAACCTCAATGAAAAATTTAACATGGGCCCAAGAGGAAAATGGAAGAACACAAGTCAGCAAACAAATCCAAGTTGCTACACTTTTTCCACAAGGAGTGACATAATGCAGACAACAGCAATGTAAAACACTGGTGGAGGACATGAGACGACACATGGCAACTAGTTTTATGGTCAGTTTGGTTGCAGCACAACCATGCAAGCAGCAGAGACGACAACACAAGACAATGTGACACAATGACTCTAAAAAGCAGGACGATTTCAACACATATTGACTTCAAAACTCGAGATGAAACAGTAATGTTCTTTAAAAGAGAATATGTACTTGTTTCCTTTACCAGTTTGCTATTTTGTAAATGACTTCTTCAAGTGACAATATTTGGATAATATTTGGAATTTAAAGGAAATGTCGTCACTAAGTCATGAAATAGCAAAACATGTGTAAGCATCTCTCAATAAGCAAAAACAGTGATCATTAATATTTAAATATTTTCCAGCGCTGTGTGTGTAATTGGTCAGAAGTTTCCAAAACTGATAACATTCGACCTGTTTGTGAAAATCATCATTAGTGACCTTGAGAGTAACATTAACAAATAGTAAGTAGAACCACAGCCTTGCAAAGAATATTTAACCTATCATCATTAAATTTGGGTTAAATTTTAGTTTTGCAGCTGAATAATAGCAAACCTTACATTAGCCTAGCTACTTCCAACGTAACTTACTCAGTGTAGCGTACCATTATTTGTTCCATGACTTCATTGTTTATTTCATATGGTTATTTCGTTAACATCAAGTGGTGGAACCCAAGAGACACAGACCTAAACAATGTCAGACAGCTACTTCTGGTGTTTTTCTAATGTAAATGCACCCTTTTAACCTAATTAAATTATTTTAACGTTAAATACTTTGCTTAATTACTATAATTACCCGGCTAGTTAGCTACTTTGGCTAGCTAGCTTGAGCGCAGAAGCTAACTGAAACATCTTAAACCCGTATTCTACTCGAGGTAATTAAGCTCGTTAGACGGCATTTGATCACATGTTCGGCACCAAAGTCGATGTATTTTACCTGTTAAACCGATGACTACCACTGTCTCCGCAGACTGGACCGTGGAACAGTGTGACTATGTGGCAGAAGTACACGACCACAGCTCCTCCTCCTCGCGCTGCTACCAGGGAAACCAAAACAAAGTCGCCTTTTCATAATAAGATGCCTGCGTTTCAAAAGTCACTCCATGCCCGATACCTCGTGCTCGCCTACATCCAGAACAGGACCAAAAGCCCACAATAATATTTCAAACAACCAAAAGCAAAGAAAAAATCAGTACTACGTGATTTCTGATTCTCTATGTTAAAATATGAGCTTTTATATTGAAAAGTAAACCGGAAATGTCTGCTTTGGTTTTACCAACCACCGTGTCACTCCCAGCATGCGTCAATACCGCCGCCATATTGGTACGGGGTAGCGCTCCTTCTAAATGAATGAATGTCAGTCGGGGCCAAGGTGTATACAGAATTAAATCACCATAGATCGGCAAATTTCAGAAGCCATGTTTTATGTCTTCGTTCGTTACAAATATCAGACCTGTATTTACGAGTAAAATGATAGAGAAAAGCGGTTTTGTCAATATAGCCTTCTTTATGTTGAAAATGTAATGTGCATATACAGTAGGCAATTCTTCCATTCAAAATAAACTATACGCCTACTACATGCAGAAAATAGGCCAGCGGTGTTAGCTGCCATTAAAAGACCCTGAAAATCCGTCAGTCGTCATAAGCCCCGTAACGTTACCTCCGTCATACAAGTCCCTAAAATCACAGGTGAGCCTGGTTAGGCCTAAAAAAAAGTTAACAGCCTGCTCGTATAAGTTTGGATAACAAATATAGACAGTAGAGTACAGATTTGTAGAGACCTATAGACAATGGCCTAGATACAATACATTTTCCAGGCAAGGAAAATACTTTATTTATTTTACATTTATATCAAAGATGAAGATCCATTTACCTGCTTTTTTGGGAAAAAGAACTGTAGACAGGGCAGGTCCATACTCACAGGCGTCTTATATGGATTTGCAGAGAACTATAGACTTTGAACTGTACACAGTACATTTTCCTGGCAAGGAAATACTTTTAAAATACATTTATAGACATTTAATATCAAAGATGAACATCCACTTGCCTGTAACCCACCAACAGCCTGTTTGCATGAGTTTGGAAAAGGAACTATAAACAGGTCCATACACACAGGCATCTGGTATCGGTTTGTAGAGAACTACAGACAATGAACCAACTATACAATATACAGGGTTATTCAAAAAGAATGAATCGATTTCATCACACAACATTTTAATAAGGAAAAGCAATAGAAAATTCCAGCCAGGTCACAAGTATTCTACTCACAATCAACTTTTATTTCTTGTCTTACAAGTGTTCAATGTGGCCACCACCTGCAGCACGGGCAACATCAATGCGATAAGAGAATTCCTCCCAGATGCTGCCCGTCAGATGTTGCCCATGCTGCAGGAGGTGGCCACATCCAACACTTGTAAGACCCTGTATACAGCTGGCAGTAGAGGCATCTACGCTGGTACTGACTGTCCATAGATATTATTTTGAATGCATAAATTGCCTATTACATAAATTGCCTATTACATTGCATTACATTTTCAACATAAAGACAATATTGACAAAAACTGCTTTTGTCAATATTATCAATATCAGTCGTAAATAATTTTATCTGTTTTTATTTGTTTTTATTTGCCTGTTGTATTTGCTTTTACTGTTTTAGTGTTGTTCTTAACTTCTACATTGGCACTTTTAGTATGGTTGTAAAGCACTTTGGGCATCGTTGGTTGTTGTAAATGTGCTATATACAAATAAACATGACCTTGACCTTGACCTTGTAAATACAGGTCTGACATTTGTAATAAACTAAGACATAAAACAAATTTGCAGATCTATGGTGATTTAATTCTGTATACATCTTGGCCACGACTGACGTTCATTCATTTAAAAAGAGCTCTACCCCGTACCAAGATGGCGGCTCCATTGACACATTCGTTCCTATAGGTCACAGTTACCAACTTGACATCTAGTGTATATCTATGACCAACCACAAACAAACTGCTATTGTGCTGCTGAACGTGCATATCACTACCTACTGGACTGGACCACAGCGTGTCCTTGCAAAGAAAATATAACCTGCTATAAACAAAGCAGTTAAAATAGAGCCTTCGCAGGCCATTGCATGGGCCTAATAAAAATAGTTTTCAAAAATTGCTCGACATTAACTGTAGCAGTATGGTTGCCTCAACACCTTTAACTCGCTTAAGTTTAATCTAAACATATATACATGGTGGACCACACACACACACACACACACACACACACACACACACACACACACACACACACACACACACAAAGTTGAAGATTTTGAAGATTTAGTGTGTTTCAATACTGTTCACATAGTGCCTGAATATTTCTTGTTAGAAATAAACACACAAGCCATTTGCAACCCTACAAAAACAACAAAGCTAAAGGCTGTATAAGACTTTTGCACAGTACTGTATGTCGTAGTTTTACCTTTATCAGAAAACATGACCATAATAATAACATGTTGATTTGTTCTGCAGTATACTGTGCAAAGAACATAAAACATAGAACAAGAATAGATCACACAAAAACATTGTCAGTGTATGTATTTGTTGCACAATTCTATGGCTATATCTAAATCAACAGTGTTTTTAGTTGTTTGTAAAGTCATGCTTGTAACACTTTCTAAAGTTATATTATTGAATTTTGCAGGAAAAATACATATTGTGTATGTTAACTTTAGTTTTATCTGTAGTTGTGTAAATACGAAACCCAATATAATAGGAGGATATTTTACTTTCTTATCTAAAAATCTCTCTCTTTCACTCCATAGAATATGTATGTGTCTGTTTACAGCGCTGAAATATTCATTATGTGTGAGAAAGTGGGTAAACAGTGAAATGACTGCATGACACTTTTTTGGATTAATATTAGTGCTGTCTTAATGTGTAGTTGAGATTGGGTGGGTTGTAACACCACCCATTCAATCAATTTCTTATATAATCTCAACTACACATTAAGACAGCACTAATATTAATCCAAAAAACACAATTGCCTATTGGATAATAAACAATTTATTGCACAATGAGGACTTTACTTCATTTTTTATACTATATTTTGCTGATAATGCTTAAACTAAAGTTTGTGTGTGTAACCTATATGTGTTGTGCAGCCAAATACTTGGAGCATTTTCACACGGCGGTATTAAAACTTATTCTTCAACAACTGCACTTAACACAAACCCCTTACACTCCACAAAACACAACCGCTAATCATCTCAAATCTAGTTTAAAGCTACACACTGTGATGCGCAGGATAGACTCATTACTGCCTACGGCGATGTGCTGCTGCTTAATTGACCGATTAATGGCTGCTGCAGGACTCCAGACTCTACCTTCAGTCCTACAGGACACAGTTGTACAAAGAAAACACACTGATTTCATCTTCAACTCCTCCTGAGAAAATTCTAAATGGACGTGCTGTCAAAAGCCTGAAGATTCTCAGAATAATAATGACATGTCTATTCTAGTGCCAGTTAGTGGCTCAGAAAGAGAAAGAAAGGGAGGGAAAGAGAACACTTTAGTAGCAAATGAGCAGCGATATTCTGTTATGCACAAACTATTCAGAGTTGAACATTTTCATTCATAATGTAACAAACTGCAGCTTTTTACTAGAATTCCTTTATATTGATCATCCTGTTAAGTTTAAACAAAATTTTTTTTAACCATTTATATCTAAGAGCAAAAAGTACCTGATAAAGTACCAGTACTTTAAAGTGATATATGCGACATAATGTAGGTAGCTGCTAAATTAGCTTCTAAGCAGTTAAGTCCTGATTGAATAAGTTGAATATATCACCTTTTCTTCACTTTAAACATTGTCTCCTGCTGCTGCAAACTACATTAGAACACTATCCACCCATCAGCCATAAGATTCTGACCACTCACAGGTGATATTCATTTTGATTATTTCATTCCAACTGGGCCTGTCAGTGGGATGTATTACATAACAACTGAATATATAGTTCTTGAAGTTGATGTGTTCGAAACAGTGAAATGGGCAAGAGAAGGGATCTGAGTGAGAGAAACTGTGATGGTCACTGGGTCAGAGCATCTCCAGATCTTGTTGTTCATTCCCTGTGTAAAGTGGTTAGAACCAACCAAAAGAATCTAAAGAACTGGATCTCAACCAATCAGCACCTGGGAACATAACATCACTACCACCTGTCTAGTGTTGTGTGTTCCCCCTTTTCCACAAACACCGCTCTGACTCCACCAGACCTCCGAAGGTGTGCTGTGGCATCTGGACCAAGACATTAGCCATTAGACATTAGGATTTATTTGTCCATCACCTCCCACAGATGACCAGTGGTCCTAATACTGGGATGCTCTTAGTCCATTTTTGGTCGGTACTAAACACTGCAGACCAGGAACACTCAACTAGACCTGCAGCTGTGGAGATGCTCTGACCCAGTTATCACCAATACAACTGGACCCTCGTCCAAGTCACTCAGTTCCTTACCTGGGTCATTTTGCTGCTTCCAACACATCCACTTTGAGGACTAAATGTTCATTTGCCAAATATATCCAACCCAGTGAAAGGTACCATTGTAATGAAATAATCAGTCTAATAACAGTTCTCCTGTCAGTGGTCAGAATATCATGGCTGGTATAGTGTTTAATAGTGTGGTTAGTTTGAATAGAAACAGTAATAAGAGACCGAAATAATGGATCGAAAAATATACTCAACAGCTGAATAGAACTGAAGAGAGAACCTTTACAGTCATTTAAACTGTAGCTGACATTTAAGTATTGATCAGACCAGGAATGCAAGTAATGAACAAATTGTTATTTTAATAATACATTACATTCAAGGCAAATGATACATCCTTACCAATACATATTCAGCAATGCAATCATTGGCTCCCTAAATAAATAGAAATTTGAAATTTTTAAGTCAGTGCACAACATTGAGAAAGAACACTTAACAGTCAACGTGTAACATAGTCTGCACACATTCTGCATTTCTGCACATTATACATCTCCACCTAGTGCTGCTAAAACCACCATAAAAAATAGATTTCAAAATAAGTTATATATGTTCTGATGGTCTTCATAGAAATATTGGGCTTTCGGTTTGTATTTACAGCAATATAGACTTTGATGGGTTTCTCAAATGACAGAAATTGCACAGTAGTTAAAGAATTAAAGATCACGATTTTCAAAAATATTTTACACACATAGTAAACAGTCAGTTTTCAAGATGCAGTATGAAATTGCACATTGTCGTCATGCCACAGAGGGGGCTGTTTCAAGGCTTTGGTACACAACGTCCTGATTGGAAGAAAAAAGCTCCGCTACAGGCCCCGGGGTCCCTGCCGACCCATCTCCGTGGTCACAGCAGCAGGGTGGGACGGGAGAGGCCATAGCGAGGTTCCACATACATCCACACCACCACCCGTTCCTGAAATCAAACTAGCGAATCAGAGAGCCAGATGACTACAGTACACTTCAGGATAGGGGAAGACTCTTGGCACTTGAATCACAGGTGCAGGTCCGTGCTGGATGACCAATCATATGCAGCCATATGGGACATTTGTAGGAGACAAGGAGGGTGGAGATAAAGGGTCACACTAACAAGGGGTATTAGAAACAGTATCAAAACTACCCTAACTCCCTTCAGGTACAAACATGAATCTGTGCTGTTACTTTGAAGCCAAAACGGTGAAGCCTTGAAGCCTTGGATTCATTAAACACTAGATAAATTTGGCATTAAAAGCAGCTTTGTGTCAAGTAACTTTACCTGGGAACACATGTTGGTTAATAAGACCAACCCAGTCTGAGCGTCAGTGTAAATAGGAGTTGGACATTTGGTAAATAAACCTATCTGCTGAGGAGATCATTTTAACACTTGTGAATTAAAACCAACTACAGCCAGGAGATTGCTAGATTAGCATAGCATGGACATCCTCCTCAGTCCAGTTTCATAAAAGGTGTCTGACATAAAGTGTTAGACCTGCTTTGCTCTTAGTTCAGCCTAATGTAAGTTACAAAAAAGAAAGATCTGTCGGTCCTTCTCAGCCCTATCCCCAGGGCTATGTTACAGCTAAGGCCTGTGTTACCATGGTAACAGTAAGCTTCACTATTGAGATGCACCACCTGGAGAAAACATGGAAACTCAGGTTTATGTGATTTGTTTGTGGTTTGAATCTGTAACATGCAATGTATAAGTCATTTCTGTATTGAAATGTGTAAAAGGCTGAAGTTATCTATTTTAAAATTAACTTGTATAATTAGTAAGGTAAATGGAATTAATGTGCATTTTAAAATTTTATACAATAAATTGTTTATGAAAACAAAATTTCTGAATTTCACATTTTGTTTTTCACTTGACAGAGTTTTTGTCGTTACTTGCCAAAGAGTGAATGCTCATAGAGGAAATGGAAATGCCTTCATTGGATAAATTCTTATGTAATGAACATTTAACTTCGCAGCCATGTGATGTGATCAGCTGTTTGCTGCGTCCACATGTGAAAACCTGTCTGGTACAACGATGATACGGACTGATGGGAGACCACATCATCCCTCTGTCTTATACTTGTTAAAGGCCATCATAGACATTTTAGACCAAAAACAACATAATGCTCTGCTTCTTCTAGTTTGTGCATTAAGTCCAGTGTACCATAGCCGACAACACCTTCTGCTGGTCACCAAGCGTAACCTAGATCATTCGCACCAAACCACTTTATGGGAGTACACTTAATTTACATTTAAACTTTTGGGACTTTTCAAAAGTTTGTCTTTAGTCAATGTAGCAATATATTTTAATGGTGTCTTATCTGCTAACTGATGCTAACGGTAAAATATAACATGAATCACCACATTACCTTGTTTGAAAATGAGATATTTGTCTGGGTCACATGAGGTAGATTGCAACTGGTAATGAAAACATTTTTCAAAATGTTTTAATATTGTTTTGATTGAGTGATGACCCTTGTACCAGAAATTAGATAAAGCCCAAGGAGTTAAAAGGAGTTAAAAGACCCACAACACTAAGTGTCATTATGTTTTTATTTGTTTAAAAGTTATATCTGAGTTTTTGCCGGTAAAATACCTGTCTGCCTGAACAGCCAATGACGACCAAAGGCACTGACTGATCTAACATGTTCAATAACTTCTGAACCTCTAATCTTATCAACACGTGAAAATAATTCAACTAAAATCAAGTCTCAGCTTTTCAGCTGTATCAGATACGACTCGTTTGGAGGTTCAGAGGCTCTGTAGTGAAAGTGGACACGCCATCATTTTCTGCAACATTGATTCATCAATAAAAACATGTAGATAAATGATGAAAGATACAGACGTTTGGTTTTTTGTTCAGATAATGTATATTTTGCCAAAAAAGTCACTTTTCCCTCAGCTTTATCTATTTTGATATAATAAACTTCGACTTTAAAAGTAAATTAAATATAAATTACATATAACAAAATATCTAAAAAATGCAAAATGCTGAGAATAATATTATAGCAATTAGTGATAATTCCCCCTTAGAAAACGTTAACTGTGTGATAAATGTGGTGCATCTTGTAATTTGACACATATGTTTTACTCTTGTCCAATGCTTAAGAGATTATGGGAGAACTATTTTCTAACTATGGGCAACATACTTCCGGTTAACTTACCAGTCTCCCCTCATGTTGCAATATTCGGGCTCCCTGAAAACTGGACTCAGCTTACAAAGAAACATCTGGGTATTTTGTCATTTACGTCGTTAATTGCAAGACGTCGCCTGTCACTTCATTGGAAATCCAGGAAAGTTCCATCCAGTACGTAATGGCTCTGATTAATCCCCCCCCTATTTTTTTCTTTCTTCTATTTTTTCTTTTTAGTGGGTGGGACACTTGTTTCCCTTAAGGAACGGGTGGGATTTTAGGGTTGGGTTTATTGTTAATTGTTAGTTTCTCAGAAAAATGTGTAATTTTCATTAATGGCTGTAATATGCTACTACTTGTATGTTTACTTTCTTTTCCATGTTAAAAACAGCTGATGTTCTCATTTATTTTATAATAAAAAAAAGAAAAAAAAGAAAACATTAACTGTAGAGAAAAAAAGTCACCAAAAAAAAAAAAGTTCTTGGTTTTTATGGGTTCAAGATTTCCTGCTGGTGTGAAATGAGCTGTTTTCATCCATACATTTTAGTTTTTAAAAAAAAAGCTTAATTTACCTTGAATTCAAAGCAAATTAGTCCTACACAATATAAACAAGACGTACACAGCACTGTGCAACAGATACATTTTAACAGTTTAGTCTAATTCGAGCCTCCGTTGGTCTTGGTCAAAGTCAGCCTGACTTTTAAAGGAAAGCCTTACAGCTGCAGACCTGTCTGAAGACCCACACTCACTGCTCTCTAGCATTTCCTGGCTGTAGTTTCTTCTTATATGTGTTCAAAAACACACAAGAGGAAAGCAAACGGGTGCATTTCCCAAAATGTCCAGCGTTCACTTTCATTATCATGGCCTGGACTTCAGGCAGGGGAGTCAGGATCCACATGGACAATTGCAACCACCTTTCCATTAGAGCTGAATGGGTTTAGAAATAAGACTATACCACTTAAATGCATGTTAGACTCTTAATTCCAAAGGGAAACATCAATTAAAACAAAAGTCTTTATTAGAGCCAATAGACTTCAATATCTGAGGAGAGACCAAACGGACACTGGTTTTGGTCTTTCCTGACAATATGGAAAATAATACCAGCACTTCCAGTAGACATTAAAGATTGTGTATTTTTTTGTTATAATATCTATCTTCTCTCTTTTGAATATATGTATAATAATCTGTATTTTAGCTATAACTGTGCATTAAAATCATGATAAACCCAAACAGAAATGGACATGACTGATGACGGCTGTGTGCTTTTGTCTTCTCATTGTGCTCTACTGTACTTTTCTTCCCCTTTTTTTCTTGGAACAAAGACTCAACATGCCTACCGATTGACTAACATGCTCAGAAAAGTTGGATGCAATTCATCCTGAGTTTGTCAACAGCTTGGCCATTTTTTGGCACCTCCAGCCCCCACTGACTCTCTGATGAGGCCTTCACAAGCACCAGGAAGGAAAACCCTCACAAAAAGTGCAACAAAGTACCTTGGGCTGTTACAGATAAAGGCAACATTAGTGTGATAATGAACTCCTGGACAAAAAAGTAAAAACAATTCAAATGTGGGCTTATAGGGGGTAAAAACACACATGCTTGTAGAAAACACTCATGAAAAGGTAGTTGGCACAGTCCATTTGGTCACAAATGAGAACTTCTTCGTGGCTAAGTCTTCTGCTCCTCTGACTATGTAAATTCTGCACTCTAGTGACCTCTACTGGCACATGGAGGAACACATCTGTCAAACACTGCGTCAGACCTCCTCCTGTACTCCTCCAGGGTCAGTGGGAAATACGTTCTGTTAGATAAAAAGGGACTGTAGAAAAATGGTGATAATTGAGCCAATGTAGTGTGTGTGTGTGTGTGTGTGTGTGTGTGTGTGTGTGT
>JAPQRQ010000006.1:2965530-2978933 GCA_037367365.1 Apogon talboti
TCCTCCTCTTCCTCCTCCTCCTCTTCCTCTTCCTCCTCTTCCTCCTCCTCCTCCTCCTCCTCCTCCTCTAGGGTCACTTGTTGTCCATCAGGGACTGGACTTTGTGCACTAGCTCTCGTGCTATCTTCAGAATGTGTTGGACATCATGACGTTCAGCCATTTCTGTGAAGCAGACACATTATTTCATAGAAACACTCACACAAAGCATAAAACAACATTCACAGCTGATTGACATGATTTGACAAATTTAAGAGTCCCTGAAACTGTCTTTCCCAAATGTCAGAACCCAGAATCCTTTTATTTTTTTGATGACATACTTTCCAAATTCCACTGGTGGAATGTAACTCATTATAGTTACTTAAGTACAAACTTAATATACTTGATGTCAAAGTATTCCCAATTCATTTTAATTTGACCTTATACTTCATTACATGAAATAAATGGATAAATTATCATTGAAATATATTAAAATATACATTAAATTGTGTGTTGAATCATCACACTATGATACAGTTATATTTGAAATTTTGGTTAAAGCACACTTCACCACACCATAAGTTAAATCATGTGTTAATCATTACATGTGTTAGAGCATAGACTCAGACTGAGTTTGGAATGTGCATGCATGCATCAATAAAATGTCATGAAAATGCTGGAATGGACAGTGTGCATCTGTGAGCCAAACGGCTGGGGACAGTTTCATAGCAGAAGAAATGCAGAGAGAACCCATCAGCCGAAACTGTAAAAAAGAAAACGCTGAACTTGTAACTAATTTCCAATACCAGCTAAACCCTAAACAAACAAAAAAAAGATGAAAAAAAGAGATGTTGGGATTTTTCCATGTAGATTGGAACAAAAATATGCAAAACAAGACTAAAACAGAAGGATCCACACAGGTGCAAAACCCAAAATGTCCAGTTTGGTACTAAGAGAAGATTTAGACAATGTGACACAGGTTTTCATTCCATGTCAGAGGGGATACATTTACTCCAACACATACATTATATTTGTAATTTATAGTTACTTGTAACTTTTTGCATAAAAAACTAATGATACATAACTTATCTTGATTCAGTACCATAACACTAACCTTCTCAACACAAATGATCTGAGGCGACTCCACACAGATAAAAACAATCATTTCATATTCTAAAATAATAAAACACATTGGAAAGAGCCATTCTGCACAAAGAGTAGACCCCACGTTTTCTGTTCAGATGATGAAGCAGATTTCGTCAAAGTAACACTTTGACTTGAGCCCTTTTATTTCTAATGGAGTCTGTGTACATTTAGGACACATGACCGGTGTACTTTAACTTGAAGAGCAGAGGACCGGTCACTTTTTGGTCACTGTTCTTTCATCTGGGATGCTCTGTTCAGTGTTCTGCATTAGAATGTTCTATTAGATTATGTGATTGTTGCACCAGATTATGTTTTTCTAAGTTTGGGCTGGGTTTTGGTCCTTATCGATAACACTGACACTGAGCTATTTTTGGCCAGCATTTCAGTTTTCATTTCTGTGTCTTCATCATCATGGATCCGGCATAAAATTAGCCTGTTATTGATGTATGAGTCACATATGAGGGCGATTCTCCACTAATTCACTTGAATCAAGATCCTGGGTTATTCTTGCTGTTCCTGTCAAAATGTGGTGGCACAATGTCCTAAATATCACATCCTTTAACTGACCGATCAGAAAAAGCTTAGTTGGTGCCAACCACTGTAAACCTATTAATGTGATAAACAAAAGAAAAATGTAGTGTTTTATGAACATGTGATGTTTCTGATCAAACTTTCAGATTCAGAAATTAAAGGACTGAAAACAGAGAAGTGGTTTCATTCCTATTTTTACAAACATTTATAAAGCACTTGGTTTTTCCTCTAACCTTTGTAAAACAAGATCAAGTATTTTTTTTATTGAGCATATTTTCCATCAGCAATTAAGTAAGTATACTACTGCTGTTACTGAGATGAACTCTGTGGCCTCGTGGTCTCCAGGTCTGTGTGGTGCTGAAAGCAGGCGGCAGCAGTCTCTTTTCATCTGTTGTCTTATTCTTAATATTTATAAATGGAGGCTAAATCCAGTGTTTATACATTTAAAACCGGTCATGACCACATTCTGTGGTGACCAAAAACAACTGAACCAGGAGAACATGGGCACCGACAACAACACACCATCAACATCTGGAACTTTTCGACACAGACTATTTGTGAATTGATTATATTTGTTTAGTGCCTAATTCTCCTCGTAATATCAGAGCATTAGAGCAAATCTCTGCATAGACACAGGGGGATTTGTGGATTATTTACAAAACTCTTTGTAAATTATGAAAATCCCATTTAATATGAACTAGCGCGTTGACCCGTGGGGAACCACAGGTTCTAGACCCTTTGATACAGTTCATTCCTTTACTTTCTTGGTAAATTCCACTGGCATTTTCAGGTGAATAACCTCTCAGCTGACATGGCTGTTTCTGCACGTGAAATCTGACACCATGGCAACGTGGCCCTATTGTTTATCTGTTGCTAGGTAACCCACTTCAATGATGATGATTCTGGGACATGATTGTAAGGCTATTGTATTCCAAAATTACAAATATCTCCCAAAATATTGGTCCTATCGACTTGCATTTTCGCTAGTCTCTTCCTCGACCAAAAACTACAGCAGTCAGCTCTTTATGGATTCTGTGTGATGCCTGAGACACACACAGAGTCCACTTCCCTTTTATAATATAGATGCCATATGAAATGTATATCACTACCTGAACATTCAAATGACCCCATTTCACAACAGAGATTTGTCACGTGTGTAAATATTAAATTATCTATAGTATTTAACAAAATTTATTTGAATATATTTCAGTGGAAGAATCACTTAAAGTACAGCGAAGAAAAACAAGAAATGTGATTAAAAAGGCGATCCAGTATACAATAGAATAGAACAGAGTAAATATTTATTGTCACTGTTGCAGGAACAATGAGAATCAGTGTAGCAGCTCTGTTTCTGTTTAGCAGCAGATTCTTACAAAAAGAAAGACTGTATGTAAAAACTATCACACAAATTCTACTGAAAACATACAGAAAATAAAAAATACTGAAAATATACAAAAAGCCAAATCTATACAATAGAGAAGAAACATAGAAGAGATACATGCAACACATAAAGGATATATACAAGGCAATAAAGGATATGTATGAGGTAAAATTAAAAAAAAAGATTATTAAAAAAATGTAAGTATAAATGATGACTAACTGAAGCAATTAAAAGTTTAATAAAAAACAAACGATGTCAAATCAGAGTTCAGTCCATTATTCTTGAATCACAGACCCTGTTTACACTTAGTACTAGAATGTAAACGGTATAAAGATAAGTTATCCAGATGAGGATGATGAGGATGGGTGCTTAACAGCGGTGTGTGGTGACAGCGGTGTGGAGGCCAAACTGGACAAGTCTGACACGTACCAGGGTCATGCAAAAAGTTCTAAGACAAATGCCATAAATTCAAACTGAGTCAAACTAGTTCAACAAAATTCTATCAAGAAGGAATTCTTCGGTGGAAACATCGCTTGCAGAAGTGTACTGACGTAGGTGGGTGTTATGTAGAAAAATAATCTTGTTACTTTCAAAACTAAAGTTTTTTTTTAATTTGTCTTAGAACTTTTTGAATTACCCTGGTATATGTGCCTTTACAAAGACAGTTCAAGACCAGTTTTAGAGCGGGTTGTCAGTGGACTTATCTGCCATGCCAGTGGAAAGATGGTCTGTTGTAAAGCTACAGATGACGATAAGACAAGTGGTCAATCAAGAATAACTTAACTAGGACAAGATACTGTCTGAACATCCAACGTCCAAGTTCATGTCACATTAAAACACTGACACAGATTCACCTTCCACTGACAAAAATCCTGATAATGCTACGGTTAATATGACCTTAGTTATAACAACAATAATATCACCACTGGCCACCTTTGTAAATTACTTGCACAGGACAGAGACTGTATTAAAAACACAAGATGTGAATTCAGTGTGTTCATTATCTGGATAACATGTCCTGGTGTGGATCACATTATTTACAGGTGTAGATGGGTCCTTGAATCCAAGCAAACCCTTGTGCCAAATTTTGCAACGTTCTGCCAAAACTGTTCCTGAGATGCGTTTCCTAATGAGAACCACCTGACCACCTGACCAACAGACCAACCAACTTCTGCATGGAGATGCACTGTGGACGCATCTAAAAACCCACTAAAAATAACATCACCAAAGAAAACACAAGGCAAATGAGCTCTTTCAGAATAGTCGTATCAATGTCATAGTGAAATAGTAGAAATAGTAGTATCTCACCGTTGAAGAACTTGATGATGTCTGTGAAGTCCATGTTGTTGTCGATTATGATCTCTCGGTAAACAGTGACGAGGGCCAAGGCCAGGAAGAGGACAAAGTGCCGTGAAGATATCCTGGGAGCCACCCAGATCACCTCCCACACGGCAAACACATCTTCATACAGCAGCTCTGCACACAGGTATTATACAGACCTTATAGATAACCAAAGAGCATCTATCTAGACAGACGCACGTACGAGTGGTAAGACTTATGGGATGTAAATCTAGTGATTGCTTCAAATTTGTTAAAATGAAGAAAGATACAGTATGAGGAAAAATGGCAGAGATGAAAACATCTAAAAACGGTGTTGAACACAGTAAGTATGTACACCATCAACAGATGAACTGTAACAGGGCGTTACCATGGTTTCATCTCCGCTGAGTTCAATCGCTTTCTTCCCAAGAAAAATGACATAATGGATACGGACTTTCAGTTTCAAATATCGTCAGCATCACTTCTTGTATCTAAAACGTACATGTGTTATGCAAAATATAGTTCTTACTTGGGAAAACTCCTATTTCAGACCCCCCCCCCCTCCCCCCATCATTCTGTTTCAATCACTTTATTTGGACTGTCTAATAAGTGTTCTGGTCCGTCTTTAAATCATTCCTCCATTAATAAGACTTTATGGCTAGTAGAGGACACTGATGTCAGTGTCTGAGCCTCTGTTTATTCTGTTCACTGTCCTTCACTCAGCAACTTCAACAACTTTTAAGGAGACTGAAGCTAAAATAGAGTTTCTATTTCAGGATAAAATCTTAACTTTCTTTTAATATTAAAAAGAGACTTGTTGTTTCCACTTTTATGTGTGTGTTGGATTATGGTGACATTATTTATATGAATGCATCATCACAACGCTTACATATTGTCCATAGTGTTTCTCATGGGGCTTTTAGGTTTGTTTCAGGCCTCAAAGCTCACACTCATCATTGTTTTACACACTCCAGTTGGAAGAACAGAGCTGTTCACCTACAGACTGGAGCACTGGTATTCTTTTATTTCTAAGTGTATTTTAGGTCTGCTTCCTTCATATTTATGGGTGTACATCGGTTGGAATGACTTTAATATTTCTAGTCTCCAGTGCCAGGATCTGTTATCTCTATGTGTACCAAAAGTCAGAACAGAACTGGGAAAGAAAGTGTTTAAATGTCCTGGTTCCAGTGCCAGGAACAACCTACAGAAGGAGCTGAGAGCGGAGGAGCTGGTCTCTAAATACAGTCAAAATTATTTTAAATGAACGGGAAAAGGATACAGCTGGATGGAGATGTTTTTCAAACTGACTGAATCAGTTTCTGCTTTCAGATGCTTTGAAAGAACACTGTTGTATACTTTAGGTACCTTAGAATTTACTACCTTTGGTGGTTTATATGTACAGTATGTTTTTAATGTGGTGTTTTATGTATAATTTTAGAACTGAGTTTTACTATGTGTTTTAAGTATGTTTTTAGAATGGCTGGAATTTATATTTTCTGTAACTTCTGCTGCTGTTGTCTTGGCCAGGACACTCTGCCAGGACATGTCCTGGTTAAATAAAGGTTAATAATAATTCTGTTTATTAAGAATGGTAAAAATGGTAAAAACCAAAGTTATCGCCACAGAGGCTCTGTCTACGTAAACAGTAAATGCTAAAAACATGGCAACTGTAGACATTCCTATGTGAAATGTGGTTATGTGTTGACAGGTAGAGGAGAGGTGTCATGGAGGACGTGCACACGTTACATGAAATATAATGTGAGGCCGCTCTTCTAAAGCCCATAGACTCAAAATAACTTCATGTAGTCGATCAAAATGAAATGACAGAGAGCAGGTCAGCAGGAGCAGCGTTCACCTCTTTTGAAGTCCAGTAAGAACCAGCGGTAACAGAAGTAGAAATGAGTGTAATCTCCGTTCTGCTGCATCAACTCAAACAGCTCCGAGTCCAGGATCTGATGTCACAGAGAGGATCGGTCAGGCTTGACAAGAACTAACATGTGCACACATACGAAGTGAGGGCCGTCCATCACCTGAATCAGTGACCTCATGTTGGCAAAGTGTGTGTCCATGGCTCCTCCGTTCGGGAAGTTCTGACTCATCCTCTTCATTAGCTGAGTGAAGCAGCTGTACGCCAGGCACTCTGACACACGCACAGGGCACAGAGGGTCAGGCAGACACAGCAGTGATAGGAACACAGTCAACATTTGTCTGTGCTGTGGAGCCACCCATCAACCCCAACGCAACCGGAGGCATTAGGGGGTTTTTTGTACAGCATATGATCGATACACATTTATTTCCAGTACTAATTAAAGTATGCATTAGTGTCTGGAACAGAAAATGTATGAACAGCTCTGTTAAAAAAGTTAAAAGACCCGTTTAAATCCAGATCCAAATGCCCTTAAAAAGCTATGGATCATGATTGAGAATGAGGTGAATCATAAGCCTCAAAACAAAACAAGCTGCATTTTTGCTCCAGAAGCAACAAAAAACAGCAACGATAGTGACGTGAAATCAACGTTATTCCACCAAATACTGATTTTTACTATTCCTGTGCTAAAACAATGGTATTGTGTGGTTGAAAATGAATATGAACTTGTTTCCTTTGCACTATTCCAGCTCTAAAACACTGCATTTGTTTACCAGTGGTCATTTTCTTCAAATAAATATTCTTAATCACAATATTTCTATTTGAAATGTAAGTAAAGTATTGTCATCAGTTGATAGAATGAACAAAATACCATTGTGGTCAAACATATAGCTATAAAGAGTAATAATTCAGGTCTTCGGGTCTACTGTTTCCAATAGCTGTGTCCGTCTCTGTGGCTCTGATATTAGACACTCTGTTCTAGTAATGAAAATGAAAATGATTCACATTTACTGAACACATGACCCCTCAAATATCTGAGCTATGTGGCCATTCTTTTGTTCCTCACCATCATCCAGGATGACCATGAGAGGAGCGAGCAGGTCACACATGCCCTGGACATACCCCATCTCTAAATGCTCCCACACGTAGCTGCAGGAAAAAGAAGGAACGTCCACAACATCAGTAGCTGCACAGACGTCAGATGCTTTTATGCAGACCTTCACTGCCCTTAAACACAGTTAAAATACTTGACTGTTGTAATTCAGTGGGTCTGAGGCAGTCTGAGCTGTGTGACATGTTGCCTTCCAGGTTTATTATGATGGTATGTGTGTTCATCTATGAATAACAAAGATTTGAATGGTTAACAGTGTTGCTTTAAAAATGTCTTTTCAAACCTAATGTCAGTCTGAATCACTGGACTTCATCCATCCACGTTACTGAGGACATTTTCCGCATGTCCTCTGTTCAACCTCTGCTTGAAGTATCTTAAGTGTCATTGCAACACTTCTGTTGAATAAAGAAATACATATTTCGAGAAATACTCTAAGAGGAGTTTGATACAATATCAAGAAGAATTTCCCTTAAATGGTGAACTTTTTGCAACCCTCTCTCGCTAAAATGGGTTTTATTCATGTCTAAAGTCTCTTAATTTTTATTTTTTCCCTTCTACATCACTTCACTGCTGTTTTTTAATGTGTGCCCTTATCAGACATGATGAAATGATTGCATAACGTTGCAAGTAAAGGCTGTTTTTACGAAGTCTAGAAAATCAAGTTTTAGTCACTGTACCTGCAAATCCATTTTCATTTGATATATTTGAAATATACAATTGTATTTTATTTCTAACTGTTCTTGTTTTAGTCGATTCAAAGTTTTTTATTTTGATATACAGTTTTGTATTCAGTTGTTCCTCATATTTTGTGGAGCTACATTTTCTTATTTTTATCTCTACTGTGTATTTTATTGTGATTATTTTCCTTGACTGAAAATGGGCCCCTCACCTCTAAATAAAAAACATAATGGACTGTGTATTTCACAGTGTCATCTACTGTTGTCCTTTGTACCTGCACATGATGTTGCGTAGTTTCTCCAGGTTGGCTGTGGTGAAATAATAATAGTTGCGGTCACAGCGCTGCACATCTTTGTCTATTCTGTGGAGGTTGAGGGCGACTGTGTCCAGCAGCTCAATCTGCATACAAGAAAGATCATTTTACACTTGAGTCTCATTTCTATTGTGTTTTTATCCGTTTGTTGCAGGTCAAAGATAACAAACTGTGTGAAGTTTCATGAAAGCCTCCTGTTTGATATGTTTTGCAGACAATACGTACTGTATATGAGGAGAGTGAGGGTGAACTCCCCTCTGCAGCTGCTCCGTTGGTCACCAGTTTGTCCAGCTGGCAGCACAGTCTGTCTTCAGTCAGAGAGTCCTGACATTCCCCCAGTCCTCCAGGAGTCCTGCCCTCCTCCCCGACCCCCCCTTCCTCCTCTGTGCTCTGACCGTCGTCGATGCTGGACAGGATCTGGGAGTGAGCAGAAGTCACAGAGTAGTTTCTGGACGACGGGAGACCAGAGTCAGGGGAATCGAACTCCACCAGAGGGCGCTCTTCAGCTGGGAGGGCAGCAGGGGGGACCAGGGTGGTCATGGTGGGAGTGCTGTCCTCGCCGCTGGGGGTCTCCTGGCTCCCTGTGTCTGGCTCGTCCACAGACATGAAGACCTGATGACGGATGAAAAGGATGAGGTTTATCATTTCACCATAAAAAGTGTCAGAATCTATTCTCAGTTCAGTTTGTGTTGGTGCATCTTTTTTTTCTGGCTCATCCTCCATCGAAAACATGTGGACTCATTTAGTACTGTAAAGACCATAGGACTGAATTGTCCTTAGTGCAGACCCTTGTAGTGAAGACCCATCAGACAAATGTATTTTCTTTGGATCTAAACTTTGAGAATCCATGTTATAGCACTTCAGTGTGGATGCAAATGGTAAGATGTATGTATGTAAGAATCACTATATCGGATTTTAATTAACAAAAGAAATATCAAATCAACCAAATCAGTGGAAAATAATCAAGAAAATAGACAAAAATAAACAAAAGAAACAACTGATTGACCCAGTAAAAAGGTTCCCTGACAGATATGGGTCCTGAGCCTGCATTTAGGAAAGGCAGTAACATTAAATGTGGTTGTTAATGCTGATTATTCCAGCACATCTGACACTAAAACATGTAAATCCTTTAATCATAGTGGTCTGTCAAGCAAAACAATACAACACAAATTTAATAGTAGATGATATTGAGTAATGTGGGATCATGGGAGTTGTTATTTTCATTACCATTACAGAGACAAATGTCATGTCATTTGTTTTGCTAATAAAACAGCTTCTTTACCCAGTGTTTACCTATAAACACAGCAACACTATAAACAGGAAGCAAAGTAAAATGAGCAAAATTAGGGATTTTCTCTGAAATTGTACATTGCTGGAAACATTTGATGCAAGTACACACATCATCAAAGCATAACATACACCTAGTTGTTTTTAGACACTGTAATACATAAATGTGACATAGTATAGTTTGTTTCTCTATAGATAGATTGCAGTTTCAGGATACTAGTTCAAGATAATTGTTCATTTTATAAATCTTGAATGCAAAAGAAAATATTTAAAGTTCAATTTCACTGGGTTTGGTTTTTCTCAATGCTCTGACGTGAACACCAATCAATCAATCAAATTGTATTTACAGTATATAGCGCCACATCATAACAAAAGTTATTTCATGACACTTTATATTTAGAGCTGGTCTAAACCACAGTCTTAAGCCTATTGACACACACCCAACATAATCCTCGAGGAGCAAACACTAGATAACAGTAGTGAGGAAAAACTTCAGACGGACGGACGGACAGACAGACAGAGAGAGAGAGAGACAGAGAGACAGAGAAACAGACAGTGAGAGAGAGAGAGAGAGAGACAAGACAGTGAGAGAGAGACAGAGACAAGACAGAGAGAGAGAGAGAGAGACAGACAGAGAGACAGACAGTGAGAGAGAGACAGAGACAAGACAGAGAGAGACAGAGAGAGAGAGATACAGAGACAGACAAAGAGACAGTGAGAGAGACAGAGACAAGACAGAGACAGAGAGAGACAGACAGAGAGAGAGACAGAGACAGAGAGAGAGACAGACAGTGAGAGAGACAGAGACAGAGAGAGAGACAGACAGTGAGAGAGAGACAGACGGTGAGAGAGAGACAGAGACAGACAGAGAGAGAGAGATAGAGAGAGAAAGACAGAGACAGACAGAGAGACAGAGTGAGAGAGAGACAGAGACAAGACTGAAAGAGAAAGAGAGAGAGACAGAGACAGACAGATAGAGAGAGAGAGAGTTGTGAAGTTCATTAAAACTGATGGATCTGGTGTGAATATAATACAGCATAAAGATAATTCAGAGAGACTGGGCGGAGACACACAGATGCACAGCAAACTAAACTATAACTAGAATTGCTGTTGCTAGTATATCTACCAATAACTACCAGTCAAAAGTTTGGACACACCTGGTTTTTCTTTATTTTCATGACTGTTTACATGGTAGAGCATCAAAACTATGAATGAACACATATGGAATTATGTAGTTAAAAAGTGTGATGTAACTCAAACATGTTTTATATCTTAGACTCTTTAAAATATCCACCCTTTGCTTCGATTACTGCTTTACACATTCTTGGCCTTCTCTGGATGAGCTTCATGAGGTAGTCACCTGAAATGTTTTCCACCAGTCTTAAAGGAGTTCCCAGTGACGTACACCCGTGGTCCACCTCATCTCATTTAAATGAGAAGGTGTGTCCAAACTTTTGACTGGTAGTGCAGTACACATACCCATAACTGCTCTCACTACTACTGCAAATACAAGTACTAACAGTGGATATACTACTACTGCATTTTATTTTGTTTACCTCCCAAACAGTTCTAAAAATCATCCAGAAATGAAGTTTCAAATGTTTTGTTACATATGGAAAAGCAGGCTTCAAATTCATTGTTCACTTTATTGAAAAGAAAATATTAAGTATTAAATTTGAATGCCTAAAATTCAGATCACTGTGTTTTGGTGTAGCACACTGCTGATGCTCCTGAAAGATCACTGGATCCTTGATAACTTGTTAGGGACCAAATTTCCACATTTTGCATCTACCCTTCTGCTGTAGCTCAGTCTAAAATTTTAATTTGTATAAAAAAAGAGTGGCTGTTGTGGTCTCAGTGTGAAAACACAGGCTCAGCGCCGTTCAGTGCGTGGCGTCTTCACCTCGTTGCTCAGTGTGGAGTCTCTGTGAACGAGTCGCAGGACGTGACTGTCGATGCTGCTGCCTGAGGAGAGCTTGGCAAATATCGCAGACTGCATCTCTTTCTCCCTCTGCTTGACGATGACCTCGCAGGCCTTCCACTCCCGCATCACCTGCTGGTATCGCTCGCTGATCTTTGCATCGATCTGCTCAGGGGGATAAGGAGTGATCAGGTTTAACAGCCACCGGCGACCAACACATCTGCTGATGTCAGATATTCAGCAACTGTTGATCCACTATTCTTATTAACCTATGTCAATAATTGGTGTAAAATACAGTTATTCATCTGTTCATGGTCATCAGATATGACCCATCTGGACGTTCAGAGGCTCCGTAGTGAACACGGACACACCGTTATCTTCTACAACACTGATTCACCAGTAAAACCCATGGAGTTGGATCCATGACAGTGGATGGACACACTTGTTTTTGCATTCAGTTATTGACATCTTTGCGGATAAAGTAATTTTTTTCTTCAGTTTTCTGTTTCTGATTTAAAAACCCTCAAATTTAATCTTTTATGAACATCTACATGATCAATAAATTAAATACAGGAAAATACATGATATTAAGTTAAAAAAACAATATACAGAGGATAATATTATAGTAAAATATTATAATAAATGGAGATAAATCCCATAAGAAAGGTTAAATCTAGAGAAGAATTTATTTGGGAACTGCCACAAAAATAGCACTAGGTCTTTATGGGTTAAATTAGAAGTCCAATGTACCTGGCTGGTGTCCTTTTTTCCCATCCCGAACTTGTAGTGGCCCAGCAGGAAAGGCCACACCTCCTTCCTGATGTCGTGCTGCACACCACCGTAATAAACCAACCGCAGCAGCTCCAGCTCCTTGTAGTTCTACACAGAGACAGACAAATAAACAGTCTCCAGTGTAGTTTATGTACTGATATATTTATTTGATGTCATACACAGCCAGTGTCCAACTGTCACGTGATCAAATCTTCCATTCCATTATTTCGTCATTCAGTTAATTTACTGTTGAAACAAGGCCTTTGCACCAAAGTTTGGACAATAAAATCTGATACAAAAATTTAACCTCAATTTTTTTACATACAGTACTGTGCAAATGTCTTAAGCCACCTGTAGCTTTGTTATTTTTGCAAGGTTGTAAATAGCATACATACATGTATTTATTCTACTCTCTTTATTAAATGCACACACAAAAATCTGAACTCAATGTTATCTCTCATTTCTACAGGTAAAACTCAGGATTCAACATGAGCCCTGTCACATGACACAAAGGCACCAAAACTATAACATCTGAAATGTGAATGAAAACTGGTGATTTGTGTAATAAATCTCCTATCATCTGATAAATGCAGTTCAAAGTGCAAACTAAACACTTCATATATTAAATATTTTGAACATTTTCCAATCCATATTTCCTGTATATTCTGGTTGTATCTTGGAATAGAGATATGTGGTCATTATGACTTATTAAAACAACAAATCTAATGGCAGCCTAAGATTTTTACATCCCTTATGGCCTCGTAGACAAGACAAAAACCAAAAACTGTTTTCCTTTATTCCGACAAACACAGTGTGTTCTCATGTGGAGCAGCATTAAACCTGTCAGTCTCTATGGCTTATTTTAATGCACATATTGTAACTGTGCACATAAGGATCAGTTATTTATGTTTAAATTAGGTTTCCATACTGTAGTTATGCTAAATGAGATTGTATTTATATTAACAGATACATATAAATATATCTACAAAGCTTAATTTCTGACATTAACCTCCTAAGACCCGGCAGCCCCACAGGTTTTTGAGTTTTGGCTTTTTTTAATTCAATAATTGCTTATATTGGAAACATCATGATGCAACAGTT
>JAPQRQ010000006.1:2990706-3005241 GCA_037367365.1 Apogon talboti
GGAGGGGGAAGGGGAGGGGGGTGGCGGGGTTAGTGAAGAATTACAGTGAACAGCATCGCAGTAAACGACTGCACAAACAGAGGAGAAACAACTGAGGAAGTCAGAGCAGATAGAGACAAATAAAAAACAAACAAGAGACTGAGAAGTATAATACGCAGAAACACACAGTCCATATTGGCAAATAAATAAATACATAAATAATGAAACGGATGCATATTTCCCATGCAAAATTGTCAAGCATGTTGCAAGTGTGAAATGAAAGGACAAAAAGAAGGAAACAGAATTAACTGAAATTAAAGTTGTGCAAAAACTAAGCAAATTATCAAAGCAAATCTTGGCCACGACAGCATAAACCCAACAGTGCTGAGGCATGCTTCAAGATGTAAACTATACTGTGGTCAGCACTACAGTTCCCAGAATTCAGACTGGCCAGAACGGGAAAATCATTAACTGTGTACTTGCCATGAAACCAGGTGACAGACATTTGCAGCCAATGCATTTGATAACACCATGTACAGTATAAAACAGTTGTGTTCATTTGACAGCGGGTTGACATGTGCATCTCACAGGCCTGAGTACACATTTCTGCCAAACATGTGGTTGAAACCACGTCAGTGAGCAGTTGAAAGAAGAGACAGAAGTAAAATTCAATAAAATAAAGGTAAATAGAGAAAATGTTGACGTGTCAGTGCCTGCGGTGACCTTAACTGTATGTTTGACAATATCTGTGACAAAGCCACCATCGTCTAATGGCAGGACATTACTGTGGTTGAGTACAAAGTCTAGAGACTTTTTGCTTCAAGATTTGATCCACACGACATCAACAGGAACATGCACTGAAAAATATAAATGACAGGGAACTTCCATTTGGCTCTGAATGATCTCTAAAGTAAAAGAATTTATTTGGCAGCTTTATGACATGATCTTTACATCAATGGTGTGCAGGCTTGTGCTGGTCCTGTTCATCTCCTCCTCATTCTAAAACATAGTCTTCAGTCAACACTACATACTACACTTTGGGCTTGTGTCGATATGTGCAAACAACTCACTGCTGCTTGTTTTCAATAAACCTTAATGCATAAAACATCATGCAATTTTTCCATCATTCCATTTTTCACCTGCTAATATGCAATATGATATTGCCATATTGTGCAATTATGCAATATTAAGCTGTTTATATGGCTAATATGTGTATTCCACTGATATTCCCATTTACACACAGCTGTATATTCATGGGAACACAGCTTACATCTTTTATTCCTTCAATCACCTTCTTGAAAAGGCCAGCAGCACAATATGAGCCAAAGGTACAAACCAAAAACCTGCTACAGCCAGTTTAGGTTTGTGTACAATATGTACAACTGACTGTAAAGAGGCAAAAACCCAACTGATACATACTGTATTGTGGTTGTGCTATATACATGTCCAAATAATGATATCAGAATATTACACATCTGAATCGGAAAATGCAATGTTTGGATTAAGATGTCATTCAGAATGTTCAAATGGAATATGCTCTTTACATGACCTATTAGTGTGTAAACACAGCGAGTCTGGTGTGAAGCTATGGTCTGGAAGAGAGCCTGAATGTCACATGGAAAAACAGGCTACTGGCAGCTATGCCATTGAAAATCTATTTAGCAATTTATTTGGTGATATAATTATTTCTACATCCATGTTATAGCATAGCTTAAGCTACATTAGCAACAATTTGCATTTTTCTTTTTAGCTTATTAATAAAATTAGAGTTTATTGACAGTGTCTCTGGCCACTGAATGAACCTCTCTCTTTTTTATCTCGGGTTAAACAAGCACGCAACTGTCTTTGAGTTTATTCATTACCACCTTGTATGAAAGACTGTATATACTTAGTAGATGGAGGAAGTGTGACAAGACCCATTGGTTCCTGAACTGCTGTTTTGAAGGCAGTAGTTTGTGGTTTGGCTGTCACAGTATTAGCTTTTTGGAAAAAAGAACATATTTGAACAAAAAGGGCAGAGCTATTGTCAGTGCATCATGGGTGAACTACTGCTAAATACTAAATTAGTGACTTGGAAAAGTCAGTTGCCTCCCCCTCTGCCCCCCGTCCCTGGACTGTAACCCATCCCCACATTTACACAAGGACTCCATCTCAACTGTTTTTGCATATAAGACTCAGTAGACTTACATTCTGTGATGATCTCACATTAGCTGCTGACTGTCTTCTGCACTTTATTACAAACATCACATTATTGCCATATCTGCTGGTGTTTGGTTCATTCACCTCCTTGCCTCATAAGCATTATTGTATTGCACTACTGCTACTACTGTAAATAGATTGAGATATACATTTTATATTCTATTATAGTTTATTCTTTACACCAGTTATATATTCTTATTCTATTTTTACCTTTCTTAACAAGGTGAGAGAGAAATGGTATCTCAATTCTCTGTATGTCCTGTGCATCTAGTGAATTGACAATAAAATATTTTTTGAATAATGGTAAACCACCTCAAAAAGTGAGTCAAAATCTAACTGTACAGTCTGCAGTCTTGTTAGTGTAACCGAATAAGTACAACTACAGCAGAGCGGTCTGTCAGGAAAAAAATGTATTTCATTGAATAAATAGAATCTGCCTCGGCAAGTTGTCATCCTGATCTGTAAATCAAAGCTCAAAGCAAACAGACATCCAGACTTACAGGTTTGGAGATTACAAGTTAATTGGGTTAAGTCTCAGTATTGTCATTTAATTACTCTTATTTTGAAAGGGTCCTGTGGGATAGTTAGACACAGGAAGTACAGTGAATGGAAACTCAGTGCATCAGTAGAATGTGGCACAGTAACACAGGGCCTGATTTACATAAACAGGCAGATTAGCATACAGTACATATAGGAGTGAACAGTTCTGTGGTTGATTTAGTAGCAGAGCACCAATCTAAAGATCAGTGACAATTAACACTGCACCAAACTGTGCATAGGCGCACCTGAGGAGGTTACATTTATTCTACTACCAACACCGACACAAATTCTCAGAAAACACGCAATCTGACAAACACAGTTAATATCAGTAAGTTTTACACAGTTTTCTGTCAGGAATCACTTCAACAACTCAGGTCAAGGACAGACAGTAGGAGCAAGTAGTACAAGTTTTATTTTATTTTATTGATATGTATAAGATCTGTTAAGCTTACGTATGGGAGCTGACATGGGAATTTATGGTCTGTCAAAAGATAGGGTAAGGGGGCGGGAGTACATAAGTAGAACTTCATCCCACTCCTTTTTGAATCTGTTTTCTTTTTTACATTGATTTTTCTTGTTGTATTGGTTTTAAATGTTGATACTGTATTCGAAATAAACAGTCACTCAATCAAACAATGTAGATATTAGTCATTTGGTAGCCTAACTATCTCAAGAAAATTCCATTTCATTTTCTGAAGATAACAAGATAATAACTTATTATTTTGAGATAATGGCATTTAAAGTAGCTGCTTCCAAACTTCAGAAAATACAGTGGAATAGGAGAATTTCATTTGCTCTAAACAGCTGCACCAAGACCTCACAGAGTAACATTCACAGACTGAACAAACAAACCAATTAGCTAATGCAGTGGACTAACTGAACTAACACAGGGGGTATATTCTGAAAGGAAATGTTCCTAGTTTGGCTGCATTCAGCCTAAGCACAAATGGACTTCTAACCTGAACAGTAAATAATGCATATGCTGTCATTAACGGAATCAGAAGCAAGTGTTGCTTTGCTTAAATTCTCCTACTCCTAGTCCCCCTCTAGTGAAGACAACCCCCTCTTATTCCACATTGTTAGGCCTTTCGCAATTATTGCAATTAATTGAGTAAACCAAACATTTATTTTGCATAGTCGTTAGAACTGGTTCGATTCACCTGCATCAAATGAGCTGCATGAACGGAGCACAAAGATCATATTTTCATCCCGTTTCCATCTTGTATTCTGTCTTTTGTGGTTTGAGACTCTTTGAACAATGTCATCTTGTTGCTCCCTTTTCTTCTGTCACAGTTTAATGGAAACCACCTACGGTTTATCTTCTTATGGCATCTGTCATTTATCATTATTATTATATTAAGTTGTTAAATATGCAGAGTAAATGTTAATGCCAAATCTGACCTGCGTGGTGTCATTTTCATTCATATATGTTCAATGTTCAATGATAACTCATGAATTGCTCCTTTTCTTCATAGTATGTACTATATTGTATAATTAAACTATTCCCATCCCATCTACTTGTGTGATAATTAAGACTTGATGATGACAGCCCTACACACTGTTGGGCTTGGCCTTAGGCAGCAACATGCACAGGCAGACGAAGCTGGAGGAGGAGGAGGAGAGGCTAGGAGGGGGAGGGGAACAGAGCCTGACAGGGCATGAGGGGGGGGGTGGGAACATCTGAAGCCAGGATCTCAGGAATAAGGGGTTTGGTGGGGTCGGGTGGTGTGTTAAGGTGATAAAAACCTTTCATGACATTAGGGTCTGTGAGGTTCCGCGAGCAGATCATTGAGATCATAGCATGGAGCCTATCTTCTTCTTCCTCGTCATCGTCCAGCGACGGCGCGCGGCTGCCCGTGGTGTGGTGGTAGTTTATAGTGACTGCTTGCACCAGTGGGATGACAGAGAACACAGTTAGAACAACGCTGCCCTACAGGCGTTTTGGAAGAGCATTAAGGGAAAGACACCACACTCACAGTAAATACATCACAGAGAGACACTATCCAAACATTAGTATTCATGAGGCGTTAAGCAATTAGTGTTTTAGCAATGAGGGAAGATTAAACCCCCTGTTTGGAGATGCAACTTCTGACATATTTATGCAGTGTGAAAGTGTTACTTACTAGCATCATATCGATACCCAGGGTAAACGATGCGAAATACGTAGTCGGCAGCAGTCTGCTCCTCCCCATTCCTGTCCTGATCTATGAGTCTGGCTGCACTGCTTCTTTTCCTCAGTTTGGGGAAGACTTTGCCCTGCAGTACATACAAATATCAAATACACCAAACAATATGGTATCATGCAGTATTAAACCCCACAGGATGCAGCTTTTCAAATTAAAATACATTAAAAGGACTGTATTTTATGTCATATATGTCTCAATTTACGTTGCTTGATTATATCAAATGTTTTCAATGACATTCACATTTAGAGAAATACAGTGTTTAATAAATGTATGTGACCACCCTTCCCTGTTTGTCTCAGATGTCATCCAGCGTCATGAAGTGCTTTAATGCAGACTCGTTCATTTTCACTGAGCTTTTGACATTTTACCATTTTGAACAGGAACAAGGAATTTCAACCTGAATTCACCTTTTTATTTCCAAATTTGAGCCAGTTTACTGGGCCTCTCTGAGAAGTCGGAAATTAATAAAATACAACATTCAACTACTAAAACTAATATTTCTGTTCAGGAAGGCAAACAATTACAATTTGTCTTCTAAATCAAGAAATAATGTGCTGTACTATTTTTTTTCTCTTTTTTGGAAACCAGTACATTTTAAAATCCATCAATAACAATAATAATTATATGTTAACCATAAATGTATAATTTTGGTTAAAGAGCTTCTACAGACTGGTATATTAACCATCAAAGAAACATAAAAAAATATTTTGGTAGTTATCAGTGTTGTTAATTTAGGGTGGCTGTGGAATAAACCTTACATTGGTGGTCTAATACATTTCTTAAGAACTGTACATTCAATTATTACCTGGTCTGTTTCATTTAGTCACCTGTCAATGGTGTCATATCCCCGAAATTAAGCTAAAATTAACATTTATCTATACATGGGGCTATACCACTGAAATGACATAACATGGATATATGTCTCTATATGTGGTGTGACAGAGTAACTTCTAAGTGAATTTGTTTAAATCATGCTGTGTATATATTTACGGCCTTTATTGTGAAAAATAATAATGGAATCTGCAATGTGTGGCAGAGGACATGTTAAAGGTTGAACGAGTGCAATATAGTGTACATTTCCCCTGATATTGTAATAAGGCAAATATTTACTGATCGATAAGGCCTTGTTTCTGCTATTGTCCAGTTTCCCTGTCTTTGTCTCTGTCCCAGTCTGTGTGTGTGTGTGTGTGTGTGTGTGTGTTTGTGTGTGACTGTATGGACAATGAGGCGAATCTTGGAGGCGTGATATGGAGCTAAAAGCTAAATTGAACTGAACTGAAACAATACATCATTACTGTCTGAGTTGGCTATTACAAAATGCAGGAGTTGCACTTTCAGCAACAGCAGTAACTGCATTGCAGGCTAGAAATAAGACTGTTTTTGTCTTGTTTGGCTGTTATTGTCGGATAAATATGACTGTTTTAAAAACGTATTGTAGTAACTGCTGCAGAATGTAACATCATTTATTACAAAGAGCAAGAAAATTTGTTACATATTGTGTTGACACATTTACAAGATATGGGTATTACAACATAATGAAAGGAACATTCCAATAGAATGGCCAATAGAAATTTTTTCTTTGGCACTATAAAAACAAAGTTCAATATAGCCCTTATAGTCATTATCTGTCTTCACTAAACCTCAACTACCATCACAATGTTGGTTATCGACTCATGAAGTATTTTGTATTATGTGTTGATCATGTCTTGTCATGTCACTCTTGGAAAAGAGACTTGAAATCTCAATGAGGATTTTACCTGGTTAAATAAAATATAGAATAAAATTAAGTCAACACAGGTTTTCTGAATCTAGCTATAAACACACAAGTGATAATAGAGGTGGCGTTGTTCAAATATGACCAGTTGCAAGCACGGACAGGTCTAGAGCGACATATTTCACACCAGAAGAATAAACTGAAATGCTAAATAAATGTGAGGAATTTGTAAAATAGTCTACAGGCTAAAAATAACACAGCTGCTGCAGTCATAGCCACGAAGGAAAGCTGACAACAAACTAACCACTGAATGATTCTGTAACTTAATATGATCATCAGTTTCAGATTTTAATGAACAACTAAACACTACATGATCTCACAGCCCTATATACTATGGTTAGCCTTAGTTAAGATGCAGCTCTTGCCAGGTGACAGACCTTGCCTTTCTGGGACCAGAGCGGGGGCTCCAGCTGACCCCGTGGAAGGAGGCCAGTTTCCAAGCAGGAGAGGAAGGCCAGGAGGTGACCACCAGGGGGGAAGTGGAGGGGCGGGCGCTGGATCCCATCCTGGCTAACCAGAACCAGAGTACCACCACAATCAGCTGCAGTTTGGTAGAAAAAAAAAATAAATAAAGGAAGGAAGGAAGGGTGAGACAGAATGAAGTGAACAGATTGTGCTGGTTTTAGTGGTGGGGGCAGAAGTGGTGTACTCACGCCGCTGGTGACAGTGGATACAGACTATCTGGCGCAGAGGAACAGTCAGTGCATAGTCCCAGTAGATACTAACAAACAGACATTTATGGTGCACTGGTAAGTATGTGTATGTGTTCAGGTAATGCATTTGAGAGAATTTCTCAAATTAAGAGATTGGTGCTTTTACTGTTGTATATGCGTTTTTGTGTTTATTGTAAAAACTACTGTAAATATTTGGCCCAGATTTCGCCTTGTACCTCTTCTCCAGGTCACAGTCTCCCAGGGTGCCGTTGATGAGCTGGTTGGGTGTCCACTTCAGGGTGAGGTTATCTCCAGCCTGATGGAGCGACAGGTAGCCCCGCAACACCTCCATGTCCTTCTTCTACCATTTGAGGAAGAGGAGGAATTAATGTGAGACATGAGCGTTGAACGTATAACATATCGGAGTGTAAAACAGAGAGCAGAAAATCATGATACACATTTACACCTGACTGAATCTTTCTACTCTAACAACTACAGCTTAGCACCTAAGAGTGTCTCACCCAAACTAAAGACTAAACACTGTCATCCCCTTTTTCAAATCAAAAATGATGGAAAAGTGTGAAGTTTACTCTTGTACTCTTAGTGGCTACAGGGCCCTGTCTGTGTGATTGACAGCAGCTGTGAGGCTAAGCCTGGATAGAGGACTCAGACACAAGTAAATATGAGCACATTTCCAAGCCATGGGCAGATGGTGATTTATAACGAGTGGTACAGAAATAAAAGGACCATAGCAGCATCTGGATTGAACTAACCATGCTGTTCAATGTGCCATAACTCATTCTACTTGCGTATCTAGTCATCATTTGGTGGTTTATTTAACAACAACTTACATGTAGGACAACACACACTGATGATGAAAAGGATAAATCTAAAGTCACACTAACACTGACAGAGATACACAGAGCAGCGACAAGTTAAAGAGAAACTACTAAGACGCAAAACTGAAAGAATATTAAAATGATAAAATATTTATGCATTTTAATTGCTTATATATAATTTCTGTCCATTTGGATATATAAACAAAGTTAATGGGATGCATATTTCTTTGTCAAACATAAAATAAATGATAAAATTAGCTAAAATAAAAAGAATGACACAGTACTAATTAACCCAATGTGTTTTAAATACATACGCTTTGTATAAACAACTGGTTATATCAATTATTTACCATCACTAAATCCATTTTTCCCCAAAATTCACAAATCAACCATATTTCATTTACATTTACTTGAGAAATATTCATCACACCTTATTAGTTTATGTTGTATTCAGTCTAATCTAAATGGGTGGACATTACATATAAACAATAAGCAGCAGTTAATCATCTCCATTTTTAGCAAATAGACAACAAACTTACAAACTCCTGGCTCCAAATCTCTGGCTCTTTAGTCTGGCTCTCTTTTAGCTGCTAAATATTCCACTTTCATTACCAACCAGTTGCTAGCTTTGTCTCCTCATTGCCGTTAGGGTAACGGGCAGTTTTTGTTCCAAAACAACAACATGATGAGCTGAAAGATGCTACAACACTCTGTGGAGCTGAGAGAAACAGCCGAGTCAATGCTATTCCATCTATGGATCTGTCACTGTTAAAGGCCATTCTGTTTGGTTCAGTTCCATGATATCTGATAGGTTTATTATGCCACTCATTCCCAAACAATATACACACAGAAAACAATAATCTAGTAACTGGCAATTAAAATACAAATAATTCAAATAAATCAATAAGTCTTGCAAAAATAAATCTCATCTTACACAATTAAGGCTTGGTAGGTTTTTCATGGTGCTGCAACCATATTTTATTTTATTTTTATTTTTTTGGTATTTTTTTCAATCATGAATGGTGTCATGCACATAATTTACCCTAATCTCTTCCATACAGTGAGGAATATTGTTTAGTAATTAAACAGTGATACAAACAGTGATATACTGTATGTGACTAAATACATAATATTGACATGTGAAGGGGTCATAATGTGAATAATTTCATTATAAGGGGCTCCTGCCAATGAATGGGACACATTAGGCAGCAAGTGAATATTTAGACATCAGAGTTGATGTGCTGAAAAAGGAAAATAGTGGCAAAATTGTGAAGGCCTCAGTTGTGTTGACTGGATTAGAGAATGTCCAACATTGCAGGTCTTGTTGGCTGTTCTTGGCTGTCTGCATCTGTGGACAAACAGATCTGATCCATGAAGGCCCCACCTGGCAACTTATAGGACTTAGAAGATCTGATCTACTCCACAACATCTACAAAATATTAGGTAGGTGGTATTAACGTTATATTAAGATCCCTTTGTGATTCCATTCTTTTGGTTTGTACAAACCACTGCAGACCACAAATGCAGAACAAAGACCTGCAGTGTTGGAACAGCTCTGACCCCGTCATTTAGCCACAGCCTGGCCCCTCTCAGACTCTACATACTCTTTCCCAATTTAACACAGCAACTTTGACGGCTAAAGGTTCATGTCTGAGGTATGAGATTCCCTTCGGATATCAGAACATGTAAAAGACCAAAAGTAAAGAACACAGGACCAATGGCCCTTCCAAACGTGAATGTGTGAGGTTGTCAGGTTCTGTTCTCTGCTCCAGTCCTGTGCTCTGGATGCAGGAGATCAATCTCCCAATAGAAGTGGGTGGTACTTTCACTGGAGGAGAACATGAAAGTCCATATATGACTGCCTATCAGTGCTCAATAGTAACTATATTGATATCTCTAACCATTTGCATATTTTAAGCCATCGAAATATGGACCATTAGAGTAAAGGCCAATTTTTAATATTTTAAAAATTCGCCAAAAATTAAAAACTCTAAATTTCTCTAAACTGTGAACAAACTTTGTAGACATTGTCCCAAGGAAGCTACATAGAAAATTTGAAATGAATCTGATGTGTAGTTTCGTCAGAGAAGATGTAACAAAGACGATGACGGGCACAGTGCTTTCTCAATAGGTCATGGCCTATTGGCCGGTGAGCTAAAAAATGGAAAATGTGATTTAATTCAAACAAACGTTCAGCCATGTGTGTTAGTGTGGGTCTGTCTAAAGACTGAGCACTGTGGGAGGCAAATATGTGCTCATTATATATTCCCATGGCCAAACCTGCTGAAGCTACTTGGCAGCACAAAGCACATTACAGGGAAGAGACGGAAAGCTTTCGGAAATACACAATGTCTAAATGTTGTGTTTGCACCACAGTAATGGATAATAATAACCATCATTTGCAATTTAGCTGCACTCAAGTGGGTGCACAGTGCTGTCTGTGTGTTCAGCATGTACTGTATCGAGGCTTCCAAGGGAGACGTGCGCCCTTATCTCACACCATCAGGAGCTCCAGTGCCTCTACAGAGTTAGAGCCTGTGATATCTGAATAAACTTATTAAGTTGAGTGGATGTTAATGCAAAGTATTTACATGAAGTCACATTGTAGCACAAATTATGTAAATCTGAGAATATTAACTTAGCTGCTGTTGGTTGGTTTTAATGCATTAGTTTGGACTAACTGATTAAGACGGATTAATTTGCACTACTCACAGCAGTAGAAAGACACACTTAAAACTCTATCTACTTACTTCATTAACTTTTACTCTTATTGAAACAAGATTTGACAACTGTATAGTAGCAGACGGTCATAAAAGCAGGATGTACAGTCATACCGGTTGCACCAGGACATTGTTTTTTCCGTACAGAAGGTGTGTTCTAGAGTTTTGATGAAGAGACTCCACATACTCCCTCGCAGATGCAGCGAACCTGTCTTCTGACATGCTGCCACTGGACTGCCTCTTCCGGATCTAGAAAAGAAAAGGATTTCACAGTGAACTTGTACGACTTGTACAACATCTTGCATCCCACACATCCCCAGTGATCACTCCCTCCTACATCTACACAGCAAAAGGACTGAAGCAGCAGTTCCACCAGCCTCCACACTCACCCCCAGAGCGGGCCGGCGGCCGGCTGAAGCGTCCTGGCCCCGGTGGGCCCCATGAATACGATGACGCTGAACCAGCTCGTTGGCTGAGGGGTCGGTCCAGAAGTGATCTGATGTCTTCAGCTTCGTATACTCCAGTGCACAGGGCCCCACTGAGAACACAGCAAAAACATGTTTGATGAGTGCAATTCCCAAAAACCAGTAAATCTGTAAATGGAGGGATTTATATTCATGATTTTTTTGCTTAACGAATTTTAAACTTAACAAATTCTGCAGAGTAGCCAAATAATTCAGTGTGCTTTCATTTTGCACTCAACGAAGAAAGTTTCATTTTACAAAATCTTGCACGCCTCATATTAGGTTTATTTGACCTGTACAGAGTGATCACAGTGTGCACTGGTTAGACTTCTATCCAACTAATTCTGATGTCATGACAATGGAGTCGGCGGCACAGTGGTGCAGTGGGTAGCACTCGTGCCTCACATCAGAAGGTCTGGGTTCCATCCCAACACCAGTGGGTGTGGCCTTTCTGTGTGGAGTTTGCATGTTGTCTGCGTGGGTTCTCTCCGGGTACTCCGGCTTCCTCCCACCATCCAAAAGACATGCACTGATAGGTTAATCTAAAATGGCCCATGTCTCTGTGTCAGCCCTGCGATGAACTGGCGACTTGTCCTATCCTTAAGTAGCTGGGATAGGCTCCATTGACCCCCGCGACCCTAGTGAGGATTAAGAGGGTTCAGATGATGAATGAATGAATGAATGACAATGGAGTCAATCATTACCCTGTGACAATAAGGTAACTGCAGAGATGGTGGAGTCGCACCTTCAGCAACTGCCTGAGTTCAATGCGTGCTGGGAAACATCCACTAATCAAACATCTGATTGTCAGACATTTGAGATCAGACAAAACATCTTGTAGCAGGTCTTCATTTGTACAGATTTGGATTTACTCAGTCTGACCTTAAGGGTCTAGTTCCATAAGAAATAAACACTGTGGTGCTGATGAAAACTTAAAACATTTTCATTTTAAAAAACACATACATTTGTTAAACTGAATTACATTCAGTGGGACACACTTCACTTGACTTTTCATACAGTCACTTCATAATTGTGTTTCACGGTAGAGAATCAAGTAGACACACTCCATACTTCAAGAGTCTGCTGTGGGGGAGTGGAAGCTGAAGTTTGTTATTGATCTTAAATTGAAAAGATATTGATTTTTTCTTCTATGTCTTCTGCTAATTTGTACACATGTTACTGACTTCTTCTTTAGCTCTCCTCATCTGCACCTTGCCACCTTCTTTAATACATGGGGAAATACCCCTCTCAACTGTGCATCATAGACTCCTCTCCCCGACTCCTCTCTTCACATCAGTCCCTCCAACCAGAGAACTGAACGGAGGAATCAAACAAAACATGGGGAGAGAACAGCTGAGGCAACAGGCATTTCATAAAAAGAGACAGCCTTGCCTCAAAGCTGTCTTTTTAAATAAATGTTGGATACGTATGCCATGTGGACCAGTTATGTCACCTGTCTGTTATCTGGGTACAGTTACTGCTGGATTTCATGATCTGTGTCAGATGAGCAGAACACTGTTGATGTAAACCATGGAGGTCAAACTCATTTTAGCTCAGAGGCCACATTCAGCCCGACTTGATCTCAACTGGGCCGGACCAGTAAACTAATAACATTGAAAAAAGTTAAATTATGTGATGAAAATGTTTCCATCTAAATATTATGCTTTAAAAAATGTGAATAACAACAACCACAAACAACCTGAAATTTTGTAAGAAAAATAAGCAAAATCGCAACAATATTATGATTTACACGTGCATTGTAACTTACAGATCACAGTGGTCGTATTGGACCCTTTGGTGGCCGGTTTTTGCCTGCAGACCGTATGTTTGACACCCCTGATGTACTTATACTTAACTTAATGCATCACTACTGTAAAGTAAATTATTATTATTAACCAGGTGGTATTATAATAATAATAATAATAATAATAATAATAATAATGATAATAAATCATGGATTAGATTTCTATAGCACTTTTTCAAGGCACCCAAAACGCATTACGTTATTGATCCGATATTCATTCGCGCTCACATTCACACTCTGGTGCTGTGACAAACAGGCTATGCAGGGATACATTACTATTGTTTAACATACTCAACTGTCATCTTGTCAACTGTCAGTTCTGGTGACATGCATCAATGTGGCGATAATGCTATAAAAATCAATAAATATATTGATTAGGTGAAAACACCTCAACTCAAATAGTCTAATGTGTGGAAGACGTGAAGCCTTTTAATCCATTTATTTTACTCTTGATCAATTACTTTAAATCCAAAATGACATATAAACACCACAGTGACACAACACTGCACAACTGTTCTTTTTGTTAGGGAGTTTTGGTAGGTTTAAGAGACTTCAGTTATTGTGGGGAAAGGACTGTTTATGATGGAAAGAAAAAGTGGAGGAAATATTCTAAATATAGCTCACATAGTCAACCTGGACATTCAGACACTGATCACACTGTCAGCCTGTTTATGTCTGTAGTTATTTTCATTTGCAGTGGGTGGAGGTAAACTCTGAATGGGGGTAAAGGTACACTTAAAGATGGTGGACCTCTGGATTGATTTCTGGGTGACAAGCATGAGGATAAAGAAGGCAAAGGATAGAGAAAAGAGAAGAGCCTACAGCCTTTACTTCTCCAGGTCTCATATTGTTCAAGATTGTTCTACTGTTTTTGTCTACAAACCTGTTGTGACCAGGTTCCACTTGATTGCCAGTGTGTTTCTTTTTTTCTTGCTACTGCCAGTGGAGGCAGCTTACAAATACTTCTCAAAGTAGCTGAATTTGTGGTTATTTTGATGATCTCATTTGTTTACGGATAGCTGATTAAACATAATTATCGGGATGTTTGTCTGGATGTTGGGGTTTTGTACTTTATATTACAGGCTTGTGGGAATTTTGGCAATTTCGGCAGTTCTCTGCCAAAACTGGCGGTGTAATGTACTCACCCAGTAGGGCTGCCAAGATGGGCCCGAAGACTGAGTCATGCATCAGAGCTTCCCTCTCATAGTATTTACTGCAGATAAACCAAAAAAGAAAGTCAAATGTCATTAATATCCAACAAGAAGATGTCCTGAGCTGTACAGTGTACCGTATTTTCGCAACCATACGGCGCACCGTATTAAAAGGCGCAGTCTCAGTTACGGGTGCTATTTCTGTATTTAACACATACATAAGGCG
>JAPQRQ010000006.1:3052779-3063186 GCA_037367365.1 Apogon talboti
AGAGGCTTCTACTTTACCTGTGACCTGTAAATAAATCATCTGAACCCTGAGAGAAGTTTTTGGTCCTCTGATTCTGACCTCGAAGCTTCAAATCTGAATTCTTACAGTTTGAAATATTTACCTAATCTCTAAGTCACAATATCTGAAAGTAATATATTTACAAAAGCATGATGTTAGTGTTGTAAAGTGACTGAACAACCACAAACTACAACAAACCTGAATCTATCAGGCTGTAATTATTGTGGTTCACAACATTTGGACAAAACTGGTTTTCTGTTAAAGCTGAGGGAACATAGTGGTGTTACAGCAGTGGTGCTGATTGTCTGGTGTAAATGTGTTTTATGAATGAAGACTTAGATTTATGGATTGCTAATGGTGTGTTTCCTATTTGGAAACAAGTATTAATTCATGTTGCTGGTGCTGGCCAAAAAATCCAGTCAGTCCCACAGTCTAATATTTATCCTTTGCCTTATTTTGATTTTAGCTTTCATTACACTATACATGCGCTGTGGCATCGTTTCAAGAAACTAATGCCCATTCATTTCCATCAATTTTGAAACACATAACATTGCTCTACCCCAGATTCTTAACACTGCCCCCACAGGCTTGTACTGTTGGCACTTAGCATGATGGGTAATTACATCATCTGCCTCTATTCTCACTCTGATGTGCCCAGTCATTCTGGAACAGGGTCAGCTTGGACTCAGACCACTGACCTTTCCCATTGAAACACAGTCCAATTTTTATGCTCTCTATCAAACTGATGGTTGTTAAAGAAATGAGAAGCTAGTCACTGTGTCAGTTAGAGATCTGAACTATTTGCTGAGTTGTTTTATTTTTTTTTTTATTTTCTATAATTGTTGTGATGTAATTCCAACTTCTGCATCACTTTGCCCCCATCCAGGTTATGCACAGATATTTTACAAATCTAAAATATATGTATTGTGCACTGTCCTTGCTCAGTAAACTAATTAATGAATAAATAAGCAATGCATATTCCTGTTCTGCAAAACAGTGTATAACTAGATCACTGCACAGTCTTCTGTTAATGTTAACTGTTTATATTATGTGTACAGTTACATTTATGAGCTTCATGCATTATATTGTGCCTGGTATTAAAAACCTAATTCATTCATGCTGCATCCAACTAATTATTAATGTTTTAATTAATTAAATTGTAATTCCTGTCCATAAGATAAATTAGAAACCTTACTCAGACGATTTCTACAGACTCTTCATTAATGAAACACTGGAATTAATCAGGCCTTCATTTGCAGCTGCAGCACAGTTAACAGGTATTAGGAAGAACAGTCACTCAGGATGAGTGGGCCACGAGTCGAGAGCAGTGAGTCATTCCTGCAATCATTGGCCATTACCACGTGACCTTTCAACTTTCACCTTTCCCAGGGGCCCTGAGCTCTGGAGACTGATGATTAGCCTGGTTTCCAATGACGTCAGTCTAATTGGCTAGTGGGCTTTCAGTGGAGAACGGAGACGGAGTGAATGCTTTAAAATAAAATTACTTAGATTAACAAGGGGATGGGCAGCTGCTCACTGTAGGCAATGAAGGGCTTCCCCTGCCATTGAAGGGTTTAGTGTGTTAGTGTGTGAGCTGAAGAAAAAGAAAACCTGCTGAGATTTTTCAACTGTTTTAGAGAAAGGAAATGCTTTAGAAATTAAAAAACACGTCAATTGTTTGCTAAATTGAAGTTGCATGATAACAGTGTAAAACTATTCATTTTAATGGGCCAAATGCATACTTACATAAATAAAACATAAATACATATTTTCCAGAGTATGTTGGATCATGGGTCATTTGTCTCATTAATGTTGATACTGAATATATTGAAGTCCACTTAAAGTGATTGTGATCAGCACTAAAGCAGGTTTAAGCCCATTTAAAAATCCAGTTAATGTCAAAATATTGGCCCAAAATGATGAGAAACTGCAGGGGTTTAGTCAAACGGCTGCAAATTCTGTCGAGAACAGAGCCTAAAATCCAGTAAAACAACCAAAGACCGTCACTCCTGGGTTTGCTGCTGAGCCCTCCCTCACATCAGACTCACCTGCTGTGCACCATACACCTGGAGCACGTCTCCATCAGGAGCCCATAGGAGGGGCTCCTCTGTAGTGCCAGATCATTCCTGGACTGGACACAGCCCTGCGGACTCCAGTCCGCCCTCAAGTTTTTGTTTGTTTTATACCCGTGTTAAGTCTTTTGTTTAATAAAAATTGTATCTGCTTCAGCACTGCACACATCAGTCCTTTTATTCACTCCACATTACAAAGACCTCTCATACAATATCTAAAACCCCAGGAAACTAGGAAAAACCTATGGCTATGTTTATTATATTTATTATTTTATTTATTATATACAAATCTATTAAGAAAATAATGTTTCATGAAACTATAAATGTTGTCCATTGTTTAACATCACACTTCTAGTTGCTTTCAAAACACACTTGGACTCAGGGACTCGTACGGTCAAGTCTTGAGCAGAGTCAAGTCTCTCCATGTGTTTTGAATAGAACTCCAGTATGAGTCGGAAGCACCATCTCTGCTATAACGCTACTCATTTTGAAAAACGCCCTGGCAATGGTCACGGGCCTGAGCCAAAGATAAGAATATGTAAAGAGGAAGTAAAAAAAAAAAAAAAAAGAATACTGAGATATGCATGTATATCTATATATAATTAAAAATGAATTATAATTAGAAATGAATTTTTAGTTGAAACATGGACATGTCACCTGTGGTTAGCAGAAATGTACCAGAACAACATTTTATTCTGGAAAATGAATGTGACTTAAAGAACGAAATACTGAGCTTTAAATGTGCTGCAGGTTTGGAAATTACATCACACATGTCCAAGTGGATGTGCAGGTGTGTGAAAAGGTCATTTCACATGTAGTGTAGTTTACCTTTATGTTCAGTTCAGAGCGTCATATGATTTTTAGTGTTTTTGATGAGACACGAAGCTCCTGGTGACAGTGCATGACAGTGGATTTCACATTTGTGCTCATGGAAGATCTGAAGCAGAAGATGACAACACACTGGGTGACGACAGACCGTATGAGTTGGCACCCTCAGCGATCTGGTTCTCTCTCTCTCTGTGTCTCGCTCGGCCCCTCGCAGACACACAAATATACACCATCCAATTTGCACATGAGCCAGCTACATAATAAATATTTTCCATAAGGGTGGGTCACATGGTCATCCAGCAGAATCTGTACCATGACTCACTGTGATTCATCTCATGACAATAATCTAATACAAATATCAGAGAGGAAACTGAAATGTCCACTGCCCTGGGTATAATTAGAAAATAATTTCAGAGTCTGGGGATGTGGATTCTGCTGGAGACAGACAGCACAGGCACGTCCTCAGATTTTATCTGAGAATGTCAACAGATTCAATGTCAGGACCTTAGAGACTAACAAGTGCCCCCCTGAACATCTACAAGCTGTGGCCCACAGTCTCAGAGGAGCTGCAGGGAAAAGCAGTAGAACAGAGACACGTGCAATGGACAACACGGCAAAAAACTGCCACAGAGACAGAAGCCAACTGTTGTTCAACAGAAACGGTCTTGTATTTAGTAAACAAATGTGGCAGTCGTGTAAATACATTTTTCTTGGCTAGATTTCTTTAAAACTAGAGTCAAACTTGAGCCACTAAAGATCATTAGTACCATAATGGGGGGTTGCAGAAATACATGCTTATTTCAGACAACAAAACATAATCATTTGTGATAGACTTAATTTTCTTAAATAGAAAAGTTGTGTAAAAAAATCTCATTCCTCTGCTGAGAAATTTTGCAAACTGGTGTCTAAATTGTTACTGATAAAAGCTGCTCAATATTAGCTGGAATATCTCATTAAAACAAAGTCAGAAGTGTTTTTTCCTATTAGAAATTATGTTTCTAATGAAATGCATACTTGCCAAAATCATTTCTCAGTTTTTGCAGTAGAGTATTTAATATATGAGCGAGGTTCGAACCACTCAACTTTACAGACATTGTTCTTATTTTATTAAAGGGCTTCCTTTGTGCTGCTCTTTGTATATTGGACTGCATTACTCTCAGATGGCATCAAAACTATCCAATAACCGGTTTTATGCAGCGACATTCTGTGGTTTTAGACTCAATCCCTTTGTGCCACTTTGGATATCATATTTAAGGAAGCGCTGAGCAGAGGAGTTACGCATGCATGACAGGAGGGAAGAGGCCATGAAGTCTGAAGACTAAAAACCCTTTTTCTGATTTCCTTTGCACTAACTTTTGGTCAAATCAAAGTTTATTCCCTCACTTACGTGTATATAATGAGCTTTAATGAGTTTTGTGAAGGCAGTATGTAAACAAGTATGTAACTCTGAAATTTGAAAAGTGAATTAAAACTACTAAATTACATAAGTTACTAAAACTATATTGTTACTCTTTTCTCTAAATTCAGAGAATTGAAAAAGACCATGTGGACATTATTATAGGCTATATAGATTAAAGGCATATGGATTTACTGCATTTCCTTCTATTGTTTGTTTGTTACCACCATTTCTAATTGTCAATCCTTCCAAGTTTCCTGAGTTTATTGTTTTTAAACACAGATACTTTTCCATAATTATATTGTAAATGAGGCCTCAGAATTAATATTTGAAGATTACATGAAGGTTAGAAAAATAACAAATAATTTAAAAAAGTAAAGTTATCCTCCTTTTATGCAGATTTATGTCTATTTTCAATTAAACAGGTACCAAATAATATAAAAAGCAAATGTAATTTATAAAGTACAGTTTTCTGGTCTGTGTCAAGGGTATTATACCACACCACAACCATGTGACAGAAGATGCCTTCCTGCTTTTGGTGTTTTGGAGTCCTTCTGTTCAGAATCAGACTGTTCTATTTCACTTTCTCTCTCCTCCATATTTATTTGAATGTTGAGGAACATAAAGCAAACAAGTGAAAAAGTAAGTGGAGCTTACTAATACCCCCGCCCCATTGCACAACACTTTGCCCCTCCTGTTCACTGATACCCTGCCGAGTCAAGATTAAACTGAGGTTAAATTAAACTAGATCCAACTAAATGTCCTTTTTGGGTAGTTCAGTCAAACCAGGACAAACATTATTCTGCCCAAGTCTTAACTTTCAATCTGATCGCAAGAAATCGGACGGACAGATAGACGGACAGGGGGTATAAAACTGCCATAAAAAAGGTGATTTTCAAGACATGACACAGACATTTTTCTACTGTCATATGATGTATCCTCATTTCACATATAGAACATCTGTTGTATTGACCCCCTGGTCATCTCCTCCAGTGTCTTACTTAATTGCTACATATTTCCTGATATTTGGCGCATCGATTGTCAGAAATAAATAAACAGCGCTGAAATGGCATCCTTACACGGCGTCATGAAGGCTCGGCAGCACTGTGAAGAATCACAGGGCCGAGCCGTCGATGGTCATATTGAACGGCTATAATTAAAACTTGGGCTGACAGTTTCATCTCTTCTCTGCTCTGTCCTCAGGTCAGCCACTACGAGGGCAATCCTCCCCCTATTTGGACAGCGACGCATTCTCTTCAGGCTGTTCTGGAGACGGACGTTTGATCGAATAATAGTGATGGATGATGAACTCTGCTCGGAAATCACACACTCCATTATAGTATCAAGTCAAAGCTGCCTAAAGGGCACGGAACAATTTACACCACTGTATCAATATATGAGGAAGAAAAGAACTGGGTATTATAGTATTTTAACTTTGCCATCTCCCCAGAAACTGAAGTCGTTTCTACCTGTACAAAATGTGCTAGAATATCTTGACCTTGGAGCAGAACTGTGACGGGATCAGCCAGGATTAGTGTTGTGTGGTTAATGACTGATTTATCTTCCAACTTCTGCAAACTGCAAAATACTTTCATACACAAGAAAGTAAGTGATTAGAATCACTCATGGCATGGATCAAATTATACAAGATAATGAGTTTTAAATTCAACCCTTGTGATTAGGTTAATTAAACCCTCATCTATCAAATTTATACACTATCTTAGGCAAACGGCTTACTAACAAGGCCTAGAAAATCTTTAATCTTTTCAAAAGCCCAGTCAATATGCTTATTCATAATGCAGACTTGCAATAATAAAAAGAGAAGAAAAAAAAATCAATACAAGTGGATGGTGAATAAAAGATTAAAGAGCAGCAGGTTCAGACAGAGACACCAACAGTAGTACATGTGAGACTGGTTGAAATAATATAACTCAAGGTGAAAAAAGACTTCAGTCTATCCAGTGTTTGTGAATAGTACAAACACTTCCAATTGGAATAAACAGACGCTATAGTAAATATGTACAAGGTGGCTTCACACTCACCACATTGGTCCCAAGGTCTGACCTTTTAATAAAAAAAGAGGTTCTTCAAGTTGCACATTTGTCAACAAAGGTCTGATGGTGACCAGTAGATGTGTTTTCTTTGTATGAAAACACTGAACACAAGGGTAAAGGATTAAAGGACAGGATAAAGAAACACAGGGTGTGTGTCTCAACCTGATCAGATTTTTTATTTTTACCCAGCACATTTGGACTTGAATTATACACAACACACAGGGTCTGTTGTATGTTGGAGGCAGCTGGGGGATGGGGTGGATCCAGAATCTGTCTGGTATTTTTGTGTTTGTTTGTTTTTTTAAGACAGGAAGATAGGGAAAAAGTGTATTCAGCTACTGATCTAAAAAACACACATGCAGCATGACAGTACATCAACAGGATCAAACTTTTGTTGATCCAGAAGATGATCCATTTAATTTTCATTTCATTTCATGCTACCGCTCAAATTCAGTCTGACAGTATTGACAATGAAATAACATCCACTCTACCACAAGATGCTTCAAAGTAAATGATGGCAACATGAGTCTGAATCCTGAAAGGATATTTTACATTTTGAAAAAATTCAAAGAGCTTATAGTAACAGAGATCTCCATTAGTTTTTACATCTGCCGACTGGATAAAGATGTTTATGTGTGTCATCTGTGAAGAACTGAAGAAACTAACTATACAAACAAAGAACCAAATGCTTTTTATTTAACCAAAGACAAGTAGAAACAGCCCCTCCTGCTCACCGACACACTGGATACCCAGATTCATTTTGAGTCTATACTTTCAATCTTTTCAAAACTTTTCAAAAAATGTAAAAAAGAATTGAGACGAAAGCACATGTAAGAACACGTGTGTCAAATTTGAAAAGAATCGGGTGAATAGTGTTCGAGAAATGGGTTGAACAATAATCTCAGACGGACAGACGGAACTCCTGGTATGTCTATAGGAATATGTGTTTCTTATGTAGACTACGGATCAGCAGTGTGACATGCTAAACTGTAAATATGATATAATCCTGTCTTTTTCTGCCTGGATGAACAAGTGACAGAACTTAAAAAGTGCATGCTGGGATGTCATTTCTTGTAACCTCTTACAGTTATTATTTTTCCATTTCATCTTATTTATCCACTGCCACTTTCAGGTCTGTTAATTTTCATTTAACTTCGGCCTTAGATAAAGCCTGGTATTAATTATTACAACAATACCCACAGGAACAGTGGAAAGAGTGAGTCATCATTAATTCCTTGATCCATCTCCAGTTTCTAGTGTGTCTGTCCTCTACAGAACAGTTTACGATTGAGCAATTCAAATGATGGAACACAAGTTTACCTACAAATATTAGACGTTAGGTTGCATTAAAATGAAAACCAAAGTTAAGTAACACCTCTACCACAGCAGCAGATCTGTATGTACAGTAGACCACATCACCGAAAACAAAAGAGCTGTTTTCTACTCAATATTGCACCAAGAATTAAATAACGAGTACAACATAAAATACAGAAAATGTTTTGTTAGATCTTGCATTGCCAAAAATATCAGCAAAATCATTCCAATAACTGCATTTGAGATACAGTTTGTAGTGTTTAGTTCAATTGCTTTTAAAAGAGACAGGCGTTCATCATTTAGCCGATCTGAGTCTAGAGACACAATCATCTGCCTGACCAGTGTCCAAGACATGACTCACACACCACTGCTCAACTCACACAGACATGTTTGGAGGGCTTCGAAAGCCTGGGTTTGTACAGTCTGTTTCTGAAATTGGTTTCCATTAGCTCCACTGTCATTATTAACGTTCCATTGATGCAGCAGCAGAGTCAGAGGCACAGTGACGTCAAGCTGTGTCCTTGACGGAGAGGCAGTGGCAAGTCACCCACTGAGGAGTTCAACAAATGTGTGTGCAAGACAGAGAGGATGAGACAGAGACATGTGTGTGTTTAGTGAGGGGAAAAAAACCAAAAACAGGACAGGGTACTTACTGCACAGAGCTATGATGTGGCTGCTGTCTTCGTGGACAAACTTCTTGGTCACTGCTTCCTCCATGATCTGTTTCACCTGCAGACAAAGACAGAGTTTGTTACTGGATTCACTCCCTCATTCATTGCATTCTTCTTAAGCTGTTGTTGCTTTAATTGCTTCTCTGCTCAGTAGAGCCGGTACTCATCACCATTATTACTGTCAAAGTAATCAGCATCCCACAGGAAGAGACAAGATCTCATCACAGGACATCACAAAATACACACACTTTACATGATCACCACAGGAGTAATGTGTGTTATTGTTTTAAGAATAAAATTCCTTTCTGCATGTCTCATTGACTGTTTTGTTGAAAACCCACTGACAGAAAATATAATGAGACATCACAGTGTCACCCACACAAGACTTCTGGAAAGTGAGGTGCAGAAACACTACAGTAATTAGTACCAATAGCAAACATGAAATACTGTGTTAAAATGGTGATTTATTTAAAGGTTCAATGTAGACGATTTAATGGGATTCAGGAAGCTCTGACTACAGATGGAATACAATATCCAAAATGTAGTTATCATTTATGTACAATCACTAGTGTTTTGTTTTTGTTGCCTTAGAATGAGCCGTTCACCTTATGTCTGTGTTTCTGCAGAAGCTCAGAACACAGTTTTATTGCAGGTGTGTTACTGTCTTTGGCTTTGACAATGAGTGTTGCAACCCCCATAGGAGATGGTGGGAGTGTGATATTCAGATGGGTGGAATCTCCAAATGTCACACTAGATGTCACTAAATATCACACATTGAAATTTAGCCCCAAAACCGCTGCAGTTTTTACCCAGCTTTAAGTGAAGGGTTCGTCATCTGGATGCATAAGTTGTGTGAGAATCTATTGGGATACATTATGATATTTTATGTAGTCGGCAGAGTGAAGTAAAGATATGGAGACAGACGACAACATTAGTGACATAACTGATGCACAGCAATTTCAGATTAGAACTTTATTGATCCCTTGGGCAGAGTCGTCAGGACATCAACCACCATTAGGCTCAACCCTGTGTCTGAGGCATCTGTTGTGCCAAACAGAAGTTAGCCCAAGGGTCTAAAGGAGGTGGTGTTATCGCTCGTGCCGGGTAGTGATGGGAAGTCCGATTCTTTTAAGTAACTCAATTCTTTCGGTTCATCCAACTGCAGCGAATCAATTCATTTGATTCACAGATTGAAAAGAAAAAAGAAAAAAAAGTAACAATGCCTAGGCTTGACCCACGCCATCAGGTTCATGTCTTATGTAGGTGAGCTGTCTATTCTGCTAAATAGAAGTTAGCCTAAATGACATGTTGTTACCACTTGTGCCAGCTGGGATTTGAACCCTGGTCTCCTGCAGCAAAGGCAGTGGTTTGACCCACTGAGCTGTCCTAAAGAACAGTTTTTGCCCAAACAGGGACTTCAACCCTGGGCCCTCAGATTAAAAGCCTGATATTCTACCATCCAGGCTCTTTCAGAAGTGGGGATTTGTTGATTGAGATGATACAGTGAACAAAAACTGTAGGTGAAGAGGTCAAACTGAGAGGACACAAGATGAAATGCCAAAGAAATATCAAAAACAGCTTTTCTACCAGGAAAGGACTCATGATGTTAACTATAAAAATGTTGTTTTCCCTGATATTAATTCCTCCTTCTGCAGAGGAAGCCAATCTTCACTTTATAAAAATACCTGCACCGTTTTAAGTTTGTTTTATTTAGATCTGATTTAACAACACAAAGCATCCAGACTGAAGTTCATCTGTAGAAATCACATTTCAATCCATAAACATCCAAAGGAGGATAATAATGATAATAATAATAATAATAATAATAATAATAATAATAATACTTTATTTGTATAGCACCTTTAAACACTGAGTTTACAAAGTGCTTTGACAGACAAAGCAGAGCAGGAGGACACAACAACAGAAGTCAAAATACCAACAGAGGGCCAAGGAGGAGTACAGAACTGAGCTGAAATGGAATTAAAACAAGACACAAGCAAAAATGTTAAAACATAGAAAACAACACAACACAGTAAAAGAGATAAGAACAGCAA
>JAPQRQ010000006.1:3088390-3103439 GCA_037367365.1 Apogon talboti
AACCCTACCCTAACCCTAACCCTAACCCTAACCTAACCCTAACCTAACCCTAACCCTACCCTAACCTAACCCTAACCCTACCCTAACCCTACCCTAACCTACCCTAACCCTAACCCTAACCCTACCCTAACCCTAACCCTAACCCTAACCCTACCCTAACCCTACCCTAACCCTAACCCTACCCTAACCTAACCCTACCCTAACCCTACCCTAACCTAACCTAACCCTAACCCTAACCCTACCCTAACCCTAACCCTAACCCTAACCCTACCCTAACCTAACCCTAACCCAGAGCACCTTCAGTGGTAGCTCACTGCTCCTAATGTGCGCTAAATGCTAATGCTAGATACTGTGTGTGTGTTCGGATGGGTAAAAGGCAGACGACTACTGTCCTTACAGGGACAATAAAATGAGTTAACCTTTAACCTTTTAACCTTTAATGTCACGGGTTAACCCACAATTCAATGCAAAAGGGCGAGGTAGCAGCGTGACTTTACAATTTTATTGTCTGGTCTGAGGTTGAAAAACCAATAGCAAACGTTAGTACAGTATAATTTTGTGCTGCAGTCGTGATTATTGATTTGCTGCATCGATGCACAAATTTGCATCACATTTATGGGTGTAATGGTGCACTCATTGGTACTGAACCGTTTCGGTTCGGGGCCTTCAGTACAATACGGAGGTGTACCAAACGAATACATGTAACTATGTGAAGAACACAAACACTCGCCTTAAGTTTCCACACGAACCTTGAAGTGGAACGTACACAGCATGAGCAGGGTGGCCGCAAGCAGAACCCATGGGCGAACCCATAGACGGACGTCTAAGCGGTACACACACCATCCACATGCTGAAGCCGAACCAGCATCAGAGCAGCGTCACAGGTACAAAGCCAGAGTTGAAGACCCTCCGTCTTCTCTAAGGTCTCTGATTTGGGGTTTCAGATTCCGTCAGTTATGTCAGTGGAGACAGACAAGTCAACAAAACAAGAGCGGTGTGTCGGCATTGTTTCGTGAAGATCGGTTATATTTCGGGTAACACGTCAAATTTCAGAACGCATTTAAAATGACACCACCCAACCGTTAATTTATTCAAACAATAATAAATTAATTAATAATGTATCTACATATATTTACTTGAACATTAAAAGACCCACACAGTAGTATAACAACCTCAGCTGTAAGGTAACACTTAATTGTTCAGAATATATTGCATTTTTACTTCAATAAAGGTTTTTTGTTTGTTTTTTCATGAAACTGGTCTCCTTCGCTGTACCGAAAACGTACCGAACCAAAATGTTTGTGTACTGTTACACTCCTAATTACAATACATCTTAGAACAGAGACATTTCCACACCTGTGCTGTTTCTGCTCAGTCAGGTAATGGGTGTAGAAGTCACTGAGTATTACTGCTACAAGGTTCATTTAGCAAAATAATTCCTTCCTGTCTCAAGTATTCCCTGATGTTAAGAGTTTATATGGAGTCCTGTCAATATATAATGCATTCACTTCTATGTTTCATGTTTATGGTTTAACTCTATCGAGCTCTAATCTTTACCCTACCACAAAAGAAAAAAAATACAGCAATGTCATAAAATACTGTGTTTAAACCCATTAAAAGATTTTTAGGAGTCGTTTTCCCTTATTCCAGCTGCAGTTCAAATGACACTTTAAAGGTTAAATGTGTAATTTTTTTTAACTGTAGTGAATGTACAGATGACCAACGCCCTTTCCATCTATTCCACACTGGCTACAGAAATTATGTTAGTCCCTCATTAGAGCCAGTATTTGTTTAGTCTGTTTTAGGCTTCGTAGTTAAGGGGGTATTAACTCTGATCCATACTCAAACATAGTAAATGACAGTACTGCACCTTAACAACACCTGCTACAATACAAAGGCTAAGAAGCGCGTTCTGAGCTACTGTGGAACAGCATGTTAGAATGAGTTGTATATAAACAGGTCTGAGTCTAAGGGTGACTAAAACAAGGATGCACTGATGGCAAACTCCAATAGTGGTACCAGTTTTTAAAATAGTATTTTGGTGGACAGCCAGTTCTGACACACTGTATATTTAGTTCAGTTTAGTTATTTAGAAATGCCTCATTATATAAAATACAAATATAGATACCATCTTTCAGTCCTTCATCATATTATCTTTGAAAGAACATATATTCAAACATCCAAGTTTATGAAAAGTATATGCAATGATTACGTACAGCGATCTTGGCTATACTTTATTTATCAAGAATCAATCAAATTGTAACAATCCTTTCACGAGAAGAGGTAAAAATATCTTATTTCGACTTTAGGTCCAACAGTGTCTCAGTCGATGTTGAATCCCTCAACAAAAATACATCCATTTGTATTTTTATGTGATTATACACCAATGAAAATATAAGTTAAATATGTTAAACAGATTACTCTAAGGCTACGATTAGACGGTAACGATCTGAACCGAAAACGCAGAAGTGGCGTTGCGTTCTCACTTTTAATTCCGAGTTTAGATGTGTGTTTTGGGGGAAAAATCTGCATGCAGACGGACACGCAAAAGTGTGTGAAAAGTGTTTTCTATTTATCCAGATGGCACCACCACCACTAGACCAAGCGCCTGTGTAGAACCGTTCTACTGCTGCTACAGGGCGACTGTGGCTCAGTTGGTACAGCAAGTCGTCCAATGACCGAAGGGTTGGCGGTTCGAATCCTGGCTCCAGTCCACATGTCCTTGACCAAGACACTGAACCCTAAATTGCTCCCAGTGGAGCCTGGCAGCAGCTGCCCACTGGTGGGTGAACGTTTGCAGTTTTTTTGTTTTTTGCACCATTACAGTGCAAAAAAAAGCGCTACATAAGTGCACTCCATTTACCATTCCTCCTCCTGTTCTCTGCTCTGTACTACTCTCCAGGTCAACTTAAACAGGGAAATCATCTGACATGTTGCTGTTTTCCTGTACTGGTGCCTGTGATGTAAACTCCTGTACAATACTATATAGTATAAACAATATATAGAGTATACTTTAATATTTGTACAATGTCAGAAAGAAATAAAGTAGGAAAAAGGAGAGGATGAAAATGCAGTTTTGGGATTTCAACCCTTTAGACGTTGACGCGACAGTGGAGCGTTTTTAACATTTCCACTTTTTTGTGTTTTCAAGCCCCAAAAATGTCGTTACCGTCTAAATAAAGACACATCTGGCAAAATATTTTGTCGTTTTCACCCGAGAGCATTGTCGTGTAAACTGGCCCTAAATCTGCCTGAATCTTAGACACTGGACCTTTACATGCCTCAAGCCAAACTTATGATTTATAATACTGGACAAAAAAAGTTAATGCACTTGACTTCTGTCAGGTATGAAGATCAGTTTGTACTACTGCAAGTTGTGTTCTAATCTCATGTTAGTTTTTAATTTTAACATTTTCTTGTGATGAATTCTTGCCTGCTGGTAAGAACCGTCTCTTTGCTTAATTAAACATGCAGTGCATAATTCTTTAAAAATATGGAAGTTATATATTTTAAGTAGAACTCTTTTTCATAGATACAGTAACACACTTAAATATTCAAGCTTCATCACTGCATTCAGGAATTTATTCTAATAATCAAAACATGTGTGATTGAGTTGAAATGGTAGATTAAAATGCTTGACATCAAGATGTTCTGATGTAAAGCAGATGTGATTTGTTTTATGTTTTGTTCTGAGTTTAAGGAAGATGGTTAAAGGTTATAACATTCAGCCTACGCCATTTTCAGACTGTTTAGTACATTTACAATTTGATGCATTCACTTAACTGGGTACTTTTTGTTCTGTTTTCTTGCTCATTTTGTTTTTTAACATATGAGAAATTAAACCCTAACCAATCACCACTGATTCAAATGTGTATAATGTTAATCAACGTTGGAAACATGCAGAATACTATAACCTCTACTGTATTATCAGCTCTGATTTCTTTGTGTGTTTCTCCATCAGTCAGAGGTGCTGCAGTATAACATGGTTCCATCCTAATCAGCCTTTGTTAAGCCACAGCAGAGAAGACACGATCATTAATGAGGTAATTATTCATGCCCTGGTAGGGCTGGTAGACGTGGAGGAGGGCTGCAGTGGCGCGGCGGTGACAGCAGACTAAAGGACGAGTTAAGGGAAACTATCTGTCATTTTGTACCGTTCATGCACTTGCTGACCTGCTGCATCTTTCACAACAAGTGGAATTTGGAACATTTACAGATATTATATATATCTGTAATCCTCTCTTATTCTCCTTAAAGGTGCAAGAGCCGGTGTCAAATCGATTTCTCCAGTTTTCCTGGCAAGAAAATAGGTCAGAAATTAACATTTGACCTCAGAGTACAAAAACATCAAGTGGATATCACTGCAGTTTAGAGAGCTGCCTTGTCCTTTCAAGCTATTGGAGAAGCAGTCATAAAATAAGATTGTGGCGAGGAGGAAATAATTCTGACCTGGAGGAGGTGTCAGTCTGAGGGATACCCACACACTCCGCTGCATAATGACACAACGTTTCTTTGGGGTAAAAGCAAGTTAATGCTGTTTATCTCTGAGCTTTACCATGGAAAACAAAGGAAAAGGGAACGGCAGCAGCTTCCAACATCCACTGAACACTGATGTTTATTGGACCACAAAAGGTTTACTGAGCTTCAGAAGCACCTCCTCCTTTACCACTCAGCTTTAACCCTTAGATGCAGAAGTGGGTCAAAAATGACCCAGTGAGGTTGTTTTCTGGCAATAACTTTGTAATGAGAAGTTGTTAATATTTCATATCCCAGGTATTCCTCAAAAAACATCTTATTGACATCAAGCCATTCAACTGTTTAACTTGTGTGTTACAGATTGTATGGAATTGCAGTTTTTGTATTATTACCCCACGCTTCCATAGCTGGGTCAAAAATGACCCACATTTATTTTCAATGGAATTTCATTGAACCTTTGATTCATCTTACATTCGTTCATTCTTCAGCCGGACCAAAGGAGGTGTAGGCACCAAGGACCAGGTGGTTTGCACCTACACCTGCAAGCGTCAAACACAAAGGTTCAAAAAAACCTTTTAAAATTGTTAAAAAATATTTAAATGATAAATCATTCTTTTGTGAACTAAAATATAATACAAATGATTATTTTTTAACATATCTTCTAAACATTGCAACACTGACTAGCTTTGGGTACCAGCCTGAAGTGGACATTTGGGAACTGCCAGGTTTGGCACTACAACCCGTCTTCACATTTAGCCCTGGTGATGGAACATGGGAATTAACATTTTATTTTTTAAACACCCTAACCCATTCACCACATTTAAACATAGTAATCTACATGAATAAACAGCTGTAGTGCACACCAGGACAGTAACCCAATCTGTGTCCATCCTGTTGAGCAGCTTTAACGTTCCGTGTGTGCTTCCACCTCTTTCGGACCCAGTGCAGGTGAACAGTAGCACATTTCCAGGCATTATGGGCCCATCCTTGCATCCTGCCACTTCGATTCCATCCAGTCATTTCTACAGACCACCACTCTGACACCAGGATCAGAGAGGCCCCTGCTCTCCCTCAATCATCTGTCATTATCACATTTGTCACTGAGCTCCGGGTAAATGACACATCATACACCTCACAAAAACACAATACTTCAGAGAGGAGGTGCTTCTTTGACACAGACTGACAGTGAAGTGTACCACTGTACATTGTACTCGTCAATGGAGATGTGGTGTCAGTAATAGTATGAGGTACTGGTACTGATGGATACTGATGGGAACCAATAAGTTTGTACAAATACCACTTCCATTATTGACTGTACTTATTGATCTCATTCCTTCTTGATTCCCTTGTTGATTCTTGATCAATTATCTGTGTTCAAAATAGAACTACAGATGTGACATGAGAGACAATACAATTCTGTTGTTATTTGGGTCTGAACACAGAGCAAAAACAGTACAATAAAGCCACAGTTTGAACCGTTCCTTCCTCCCATCACGACTCCTTGTTTTTCCAGCTAAACTAAATATTTATAACATACCTAACTGCAGCTACCAAGATCTGTGTCAGCAGAGACCACAACACATAAATCTGACACGATTATGACGTCTGCATCTTTGAATAAGACGAGGGAAAATTCCACACCCTTAGTAAAAATCCATATTGTGTCACTGGTTTGTATCTGTCAGAAAAAACCCCAAACATGTCACTATCAACAAAGACAGCTGGAGCCTCATGACCCTGGTGGATGTGGAAACAGCTGTCTGCCCATTCCTAGTATCTATATGATCACTGTAATCATTCCTCTTGGTCTGACTATGAAAAACTCCTGGTAAAAAAGTCACTCTCTCCACAAAAATAATTTGTTCATTTAAAAATAATCTGTCACATCAAATCATATACAACATGCTGAAAAAAAGGCCTGTAAAGATTCACAGTAAATGTGCCAAAGCCAGACTGCTTAAGTCCTATGTTATCTTTATCTTAACAAATACATTGTGTTATTGGTAAATGAACCTTGACCTGTTACAGTAGGTCTATTAGTAGTAGATTTTTAAAGCCTGATACACTGATGAAGTTGGAATTACATTTTTTTCTGTCTTCTTAGGAAATAATTGCGACAATGCAATTTATTCCTGATAGATAAAGTGTACCTGGGACTCAGTATGTAAGCATTACCTCATCAAAGGTCATTACTGATGTGTACAAATAGGAAGAAAAAGAGGAATGTGTCTGAAAACAAAATTATTCCAGCTTTAAGGGTGACAGTGTATAAAAAGTTTAGTGCAAAAAAAGCTAATTATTTGAAAGAAAAAAAACAACATTATCTGTAACTTCATTATAAACTGGATAACTATTAACTAAAATATTGAACTGTTGAATCTAAGTCAAAATCACAAACACCTATCACTGACCTTCTAAATAAGAATAACTCATTCATAAATCTGGAATAGAATATTAAACTAACTATTAAAAAAAGTGAGCAATTATTCTCCCTGCCAGTCTGTAACTCCTGGTCAGAAGTCTGTCAAAGCCAGGTTCTGTGGATTCCCACCGTCTGGAAAACAGCCTAAACCTTAATGACCCTCTGTCTCTACCTGTTAGGACCATCGTGTGGACACTTGATTATTTTAAAATAGTGAACCTGTCCCTTAACGAACAGGATCATTGACCACTCGTGCCTGTGTGCATACACGTGCATTGGTTCAGTGCTTCCTGAACATCCCATTTTCTGCTGGAGGTTCTTACATAACTGTGCCTTTCACATCAACAGTACCTGGATATTAACACTAAAACAACCTGTTTTACTTAACGTAGGCCTTTCAGCTTGGCACGGATTGCTGCTGTTAACCATCTTCTAAATAAAGCTCTGCTGTACCCATCAGGAAAACAAAAGCAGTCTGATACTAGCAGGTGTTTACAGAAAGGCACTTTTTGTTTCAGTACAACAGACCACCTGACAGAGCCGCCTCACTGCTGGGATATTAATCGCCAACTGATGCAATTTAACTTCTTGGGGAGCTGCGAAAGCTTTCAGTTGCCAAGCAATACTCAGATAGCTGAGTGCTGCTTAAAGAGACAAGGAACTGTGCAGCAGGGGCCACTGGGCTGTGCTCAGACCAGTTTACCCCAGACCGGTGTGCTTTCAAATGTCAGACGGCATCGACCAGCTTCTCACAGATGGATTGTGGTCAATCACACTACCGATTTTCATGTGGATACACACCGAGAAAAAAAATAAGTAACTGGACAAATTGGGCAAATTGCTACATGATCAGGCAACATTTGCAAAACAACAGATCGATATGGTTCTCAACCAACAGCAATTTCTTCATGTAAGAGTAAACCGTTTTCAGCCTGAAAGCACAGTGGTTCTGGACTCATCATATTGTACAAAATAGCCCCATTTCAGTGTCACAAAAATGATGATCTAAACTTAACTGTATTTTTTTTTTTTTTTATCCCAAGGCAAAGTATCATAATATTAATTTGGTTACATCATTACAACAACCATTTAAAAAAACACCATTTCCTTCAATGTCAGTGCATTTTTTCTTTACATTGCAAATTAAAAAGAGTGAATCATCTATGAAAGCCACACATTTCAATAAAAAAAAAATTATCCAAGCTGTGGATATTTAGTGGAAACCATCCCATTTCTTTAAAAGTTTAGCTGAAAGGAAACATTCATGGATAATGGTACCAGAGCACAAGTCATAATGACTGGAGGTGAGCTGGAAAACACAGCTGGAAGCATCAACACAGCTTCAAATGGTCCAGTGACCCCACAATGCAATGTTCCTCTTTATTTCCCATTGTGTTTGGGAGACACCTATTCTCAGTGCCTGCAGACATCCTGACAACTGAAGCTATTCTGAGCTTTACACACGACGTGGTGATTTAATTATTTAAGACCTAAACCTGTGGGTGAGTGCAGAAAAGCTGGGGTGGACTCAAGAAGTATTTAGCTTGGATATGCAAATTAAGGCGTCACAACACATCGGGCACACTGCAAATGATGCACAAAAACTGCGGATATTTGGGAAAACAAAAGCTTCAAATACAAATACATGATGGTATAATTAGAAATTTTCAAAGGAAAGAAAACATAAATGAGCAAAAAAAGGCCAGTGTACAAATGCAAGACAAAGGAAATTACTGGAAACCACATGATTGGATACAATAAAAATAACCTAAACTCTGGTGTTGACTTGATGGTTTCCTCCCTTTCGTGTGCTTTCACTCAAACATGTCAAAACTCTTTCACTCCAACTTCCTTAGTTCAGTTCTTTCACGCCTTCCCCACAGTACAAGCCCTCCTTTGAGCAGACGTACCATCTCCTACAGCATTCTTTGGTATCACTTGCAATTCTTTGACACTGTCATTTCATAAAACACTGATGCTGTCTGCTGTGTGCGGAGTGTGGACTTTCAAACCAGTATGAGGAGCCTGACAAAGACCGTACACTGTAACCACTGACACTATTAGAGGTGTGAACCTTCACCAGCGTCACAATGGGATTCAATTAAGAGTCACCTGTTAAATGCACAACAATTGTGGATCATCTAAGTGCATCAGATGCTCACTTTTCTACACTACTGCATATGCTTCCTTTTCAGTTAGTTAATATTAAACAGATATTTTTTTAAGTGCATTAAAAAATTAAACTCCAACAGTCAACAATATGAACTTCTGTGTTTTAAAACACAAGTATGTGTGATGCACTTCCACACACACTATGATACTTTACCTATAGAGGTGTGACTGGTCACTGGCAGCACCACTCAATTTGATTAAGACATCCTCATCTCAGTACATCTTTGAAATGAGAAATGCTAACATTGTGCTGCTTATATGAATTGAATAGCCCAGTACACAGTGATTCCTGTACAAATGCTGTATAATAATGTGCACATTGTAATATAGTACACATTTTAGGTTTATGCGCCAACACATAAGAAAAATTCTAACTATGATATGCTACAATGGTTTTTAAAATTTACTCCTGAACACAAGTCATTTTCTCTCAATGAAAAATGTAGTTTCCTTGACAAACTGCCAAAAACAACACTCAGCAGTAAAACGTGGTGATCCTCAGGCTACCTTGCATAGTCTAGTCAAACAGTGAGAAACAATCATGGGCACGGGTGACGGAAACAGAAAACAAACAAATGACTATATACTAGGAGGACCAATGCTGAGTTTTTAAGTATCAATAGTAAAATACTAAATCATAATCAACTAAATTCAATTCAACACTGTAAGAAATGTACTTTTTGAATTTATTAGACAGCATTTGATTGTTGAACTGAACCCCCTAAACACCTAACTGAATAAATTAACTAATAAATTAATCTGGAACCGAACATCCAACCAACAACCAAAATCTAGATGATTCTAGGTGTGCTTTTCCAGCTGTACATATTCACCATCAGCCACTGTCAGGGCCAACTTCTGCCGGTGACACTAGTTTGTGTAACATCTTATCAGTGCAGATTAATTGATTAATCTGTCTGTATCTTACATTCATCTAACCAATATTGTCTACATACTGTATGTCAGACAAAGGAGATGGCAATAAACACAAGACCATGGAAACAGCCTTTACAAATATTCCAATTATACACAGACATCACTGACAAAAAGGAAGAGAATTTACAAAAAGACTAGGGTTGAAATCTAGTAGGAAGTAAAGTGAGTAAAGCATCTGCTCAGCCTATGTGCTGTTAATGCACATAAAGCACAGGCTGAGGTGTGTGGATTCAACAGAATACATCACTCAGTGAACATACATTCATTAGTGTCTTTAGTTAATGAGATGAAGTCATATCTGAACAATGTATTGCCTCCACCTCTACCTAAACAGACAATTAATCCTAAAATTCCCCCGCATTTCCGTTTGACAGCATTAGATTTGTGATCTGGTATTTTTAGCCTGACCTTTCCTCTCCATTGTCAGGAGCCACCCTCACTCTGTTCTATACCAGTGGGCCACACCTTTCCATAGTCCCTCTGATGCTGCTGGTCATGTAACCTGACATGTCAGAGCGGTGAAGCCTTTTCTTCAGCCTACAGGTGCAGGTCTGGGAGAGGGGAGGATTAAAGCCGGGAGGGGGGTTCAGGGAGCAACCGTTTATCCCTGACTGGAGGGATGTGAGGCGTTCAGCACCGGTAACAAAAGCCTGTAGCGCTGCTTGAGCTGTGAATACAAACTGGAGAGATGCTCTGCTGTCACACTTTACACAATGGCTTTTACCAGGCGGATGCTAGCTTTAACACTAGGAACACATTCAAACTGATAAAGGACCAATTAAAACTTTTGTACTGCATTGTAATATAATATAGGTGGCTTAAACTCATGTTATTCACTTTACACGAACACCAAAAACATGAAATAAACCTGAATAGTCCGCCTTATTTTATTGTAATAATGACTCTAAATCAATATATCGCTCCAAAAATCGGGCAGTGTTTAGCTAGCTGCATTTATTTAGTTTATTTATTTCATTAGTTTGTTCCACTGGCGCCAACGCACTACATTAAACAGTGTCCGTGAATGCAACCCTTTCATTCCCCTGCCGTCCAAAGTCATAATAATGGAAATGTTCAGCTCGACGGGCCTACCTCTCGTTTCACGTTCCACAGTAATTTCTCCTTGTATTCTTCCTCTGTGGAGCCCTCCATGTCTGTGTGCGTGTCTGTCCGCGGATCTGTCTCGCTGCTGCCTCTCTCCGTCCCCTGTCAGAACCTCTTTCCCTTTTTATTCCTGGTTTCCTCCTTCCCCTTCGCTCAGCTGGACTCTGACGCAGCCCGGCGGCTTCGGCGGTGACGTCACAGGGTCCGCCTTCCCCACTATACTGATCAATGGAGGAGGGAAAAAGGGAAAAAAAAACCACTCACACGGGCCTCCCAGCATCCAGCCCCGCCTCATCCTGCAGCCTCCCGGCATCCAACACACCAACCTGTGGAGCCCGAAGCCTACCAGTTATTTTTAGCATCCCTTTCCCCTTGGTGGTTTGGAGAGACGTTCAACCACAGAGCTGTTCTCCTGAGGAAGGTGTGAAATGCTGGTTAAAGGGTTTGTCACTCTGGCTGATGGTTAGAATAAACCACTCAGAGCTACATTCCCAGCACAGAAATATGTATAGTCAAAGCAAACAAGACCCAAACATGCCATTAAAACAGTGACTAAAGCACATGTTGATCATCATTTGCATTGATGCAGAGTGGCCCTGCTGCAAAATACATGACGTAACAGCGGAGTGATACCAAATAATATTCTCCTCCTGCTTGTGCCTCCATGTGGGCTGACAGTGCACCTGCAGCCGGCACAAAAACATGCTGCTGGAAAGTTTTCCCAACAGTGTAAAGGAGTCAAAACCTGTAATTAACCCTCTAACAGAAACCCTCTCCAAGAAACCCTAACATAGGTAAAAAAAATAAATAAATAAATTGCTTAGACTCAGGATTAGGCCAATGACAAAGAAAACGTCATGTCAAAACCATGTACTGAGGCATCATTTGAATGATCTTCTAGTTTCTGTGTTTAGTATTTGAGCAGAACAGAAGCTCAACTATACTCACAGGCCACTTTATTAGGTACGCCTTGCTAGTGCCAGTTTGGACCTCCTTTTGCTTCAGAAATGCCTAAATTGTTTGTGGCATTGATAAACAAGGCGCTGGAAAGCTTCCTCAGAGGTTCTGGTCCATACTGACATGTTGCAGTTGCTATACATTTACCAGCTGCCAATCCATGATGTGAATCTCCACTTCGACAACATCTCAAAGGTGCTCTGTTAGATTAATATATGGTGATTGTGAAGGCCATGTGAATACAGTGAACTCACTGTCATGTTCAAGAAACCTTTGTGACATGGTGTGTTATCCTGCAGGAAGGAGCCATCAGAGGTTGGTACACTGTGGTCTCAAAGGGATGATCGGGGCCTGCAGCGGTACTCAGGCAGGCTGTAGTGTTTCATCGATGCTTAAGTGGTACTGGGGCCCAAAGTGAGCCAAGAACATATGATTTATACAGAGTTCTTGTTACCTTTTTGTCAGCTTGAACCGGTCTGGCCATTCTCCTCTGACCTCAACAAGACATTTTCTCTCTGAGACCTGCTGCATATTGGATATTTTCTCTTTTTCAAACCATTTCCTGTAAACTCTAGAGGTGGTTGTGTGTGGAATTCCCAGGAGATCAGCGATGTATGAAACACTCAGACCAGTCCATGTGGCACCAACGGCCACATTCACTTACATCACCTTTCTTGCCCATTCTGAACTTGGTTTGACTTTTATCAGATCATCTTGACTATGTCTACATGACTAAATTGACTGAGTTACTGAGGTGTAATTGTCCAAACAGGGATTTGTGCTAATATGTAGTTGAACAGATGTACCTAATAAAGTGGCCAGTGAGTGTAGTCAATGTAAAAACAAACGTGGCTCAAATGTAACCCTAACCCTACCTCTTACATGGGTTGTTAGTGGATGTTAGATTTTAAACATATGTAGTTCAACTATATTTTGCAGTAGTCTACCAGCAGTTCTACCTGTAGTGTAAATCCATGAGACTCCAGTAGCTAAATGACTTATATGGCATTTTTTAAACTAAACTATTGAAACCACGCAACATTTTGGACCATGAAATAATGATAGTGATGAAAATAATGACTTTTCATCTTTATTATAAAACTATTGCTTCTCTGCTGTAACTGAACCCCTTTTGGCTGCATTGACTTTCATATAGTGCACATGCAGAAGGAAAGGTGTTGTTCTGCATCTTCACACACCAAATGGCTCTAGCTGTATTTGGAACAGAGCAGGGGAGTGATGCATCAAAGGGTCAGGAGTCAAAGCAGTATGTGTCCTAAACGCTCAGCTGTTGGGTGCCCTGGTCATTTTGTACCACACTTTCAGCGTGGATGTGATGGGGTACAGTATGTATGATGGTGATGATGTCGACAGTGACCTGATGATCTGTACTGTGCTTATTGAAGATTTAGGAATTTTGCTGGTTCTGGAAGCTCAAAGTAATTTATGGAGTTATGAACTCCGCCATGTACTGTAACATTTGAATGATCACCTCCCTAACCCCTCACAAAGCTTCCTTTTTGCACCAGCAGTGGCATAAAGCACTAAGGAGGCCCATGCCCTTAGTCTGTCTGGCACTTTCCTCTGGGGTTCCATTGTTTAGGGTTGGCCTAAGTGCTCTGTGCTAGATGGGTTAGATTGGCTTAGAATAAAACCTCTGTCTCCGGCTTCAGTGGTACCTCATTAACCTGGTGCATCTGTGACAAGGACAGTACATGAAACAAAACAACAAATGTAGCAGCGAAGTGAAACCGTGCTGACATAATAAATGAACAACAGCAGTGGTTTAACAAGATCTTTTATCATTTTATCTTCACATCTGGATAAAGCCATAATGGTAAGCTGCATTCAAACCTTTTAGAGGCACACTCATTCTAAAAAAGAAAAACAGATCACAAGGTCTGTCCATTTCACAGAACATGTTTGGTAAATAACAGCCTGTTATGAATATGCATTTGTATGAAAAATATGACCCATAAATATAAAACATGTTCTGCTGATTCAGTGTCTGAGTGCGATGATTGCAACAGTATATCCGTCTGTCTTTGAAGAAATAGTGCACATTAGTGATTTTCTTCCAACTACTAATCTACATTTAATACAAAAACTCCAATTCTTGGGATATTTTAGGATTTTACTCTGCATACACTGATAATTCTTAAATGATGAAAAACAGAGCAGTCAAAACTAGTTTCAGGACTGCGAAGTGTGGCGTAGTTGTATCAAGGCCATAATTTGTTTGATATAGTGGTACAGGCAGTAAGGTAAAATGAAAGGCACACATATGAGCATGAACAAAGTTCTGTTCTGAAATCCAGGGTGCTGTGGTTGGAGAGTGTCTTTTTGTGCTCAGTGTCCCAGGGGCCGGTCGTCGTATGTGCTGTACCTCTTGACATGGATTCTCCGGACACGTTCACGGAGCTCAGAGCCACAAGGGCCCTCCTCCTCCTCACTGTGAGAGCCACAGTTGTTGTAGCTCCGTCGAGTGGCCTCTAGCAGGGAGTTATCGGGCACCGGCATCGTCTCGTACAGCAGCGTGTTCAGAGTCTCCTCGTAGATGCGAGCTTCAGGAAACTCCACCTGAAATACATGACGGAGAAAACCATGTAGGTCAAGAATGTGAGTGATGCTTCTGTATTAGTTATTTCCATCACATTATCCTAATTAGAGCTGCAGCTATCGATTATACTTGATTCGATCGATTAATCTATCTATTATTTTCTTTGATTCGATTAAACAATTATTTGAATAGCCGGGAAAAAAAGTAAAAATGTGAGACTCATCTGAAAATGACAAACTTGTCCTTTATTCCAGAACCAGCTGAAACAACAACCACAAAAAAGTAAAAAGATATATAAAAAAATATCTATATAGAAAAAATAACAACAGCATAAAAGTACAGTTCTGCTCATAAGTGTACATACACTAGCAGAATTTGTGATTCTTTGTCCATTTTTCAGAGAATATGAATGCTAATACAAA
>JAPQRQ010000006.1:3109661-3120998 GCA_037367365.1 Apogon talboti
TGTACTGACAAAAACAGTACTTTTAGGCATTCCATGTATTCTTTTCTGTGTTTTAGTCACATGATACACACAGGAGTTAGTGCTTGATTGCATAACCATTGTTTCTGATGACTGCAGCCATGCGTCTTGGCATGCTCTCCAACAGGGTGGTCTAACAACTTAAGATGGAACTAACATACAACTCTGGGGCAATCCTAGCGTCACACAACGACCAGCCACACAATAAGAGTCCATGTTAAAGACAAGAGTGGAACCAAGGTTTGATGGCAGCAAAACCAAGGAAACGAAGCTTTGATTCAAGAAAACTGTAATCAAATTATTTTTTCAATTGATTCAAGTCGATTAATTGTTTCAGCTCTAATTTTAATGTGCAAGTATGAATGAATGAATAATTCTCTCATTTAGAGAAATGCATTAAATCACAAATTACCATTATTTCTCTGTTGGGCACTTCGGTTCTCGTTTTTTGGTACAATGAAAATGGCATCACGTATTTCCAGAACCCAGTCTGGCATTCTTAATCCCTTCACATAAAACTCTCAATGTCACAACAACTTCCAGAAAAAAAAAGTTATTTAAAAGTCAGTAATAACTTCTAGCCATGACCCAAAATAAATAATGAACAGACAGTAACACAATAGCCAGTCCGAACACAGGCTAGCATACTGAAGAAATACTAATGTCCAGAGGCAGTCAAACACTGACTAATAATGAAGTGTCAAACAGAGTGTAAATGCTCAGCATTTCAAAATAAACCCATCCTAAACATAGAATGTAAATGCATTACATCCCTATTAAAAGTAAGAGAAGGCAGGAATCAGGGCATGAAGCACCAAAATATGAATAAACAAACACAAAAAAAACCACCTTCCTTTGTCAGTTGTCTCCTCTCTATCCACATACAAAGACTAAATGTAAAGAGATGGAATGATGCCGATTCCCTTTTACTGTGGAAAAGTGAAGCCAATGTATCACCGCTGTGGAAGCTGTTACACTGCTTCTATGATGAGCCATGGTGCAGAGTGGAATTACGTCACACAGAAACTTAAAAGCAACCAGTAACTAAAGCTATCGAACCTAAATTTAACCACATGCATCTCTACGAAAGAAGAAAAATGTGAGGTTAGCCAGAATGTCAGGGCAGATCTTCTACCGCTGTAAACAGAGTCAAGTCTAGTTTTCAGTCAAAACAACCAGTGATGCCTAACAACTATTGTGCACTGAGGCTGTAATCTATTTATTATTTATTATATTTATTTGTTTATTTGATGAGAACAATGCATATTAATGAACACTCAGTACAAAAAAATTCTTTGTTTAAATATGTCAGATTTAGCTGGACGCTGTTTTCCATCCGTAGTCCTCAACATTTAAAGACAGACTAAACATACAAACAATACAGTGTATACAACACATTACTACATAAAAGTGTACATCATACAATACATTGTTAATACAATAAATACAGTATAAGACTGCCAACAAAATTAACTATTGAGATGGAAATGAAATGCTGATCAGACATCACAGAATCTACTTGAACCTTGACCCTGAAAGCCAGCATCTACAGGTTGCTGCTTGTACTGCTTATGCCATGATTAAAGATGGAGCAAAATGTTATTCATCAGATTTCTGAATGACACTGTACATTAAAACTAGACTGAAAACAGGTGCTCTGACAAATATTGACTCTTACAGTCAGCATATACATTTTGTATGTGATGCGTAGTGATCAAAGCACTGTTGGGGGTTATTCTGTAGCCTGCAGGTATTCGAAGGGTTACAATGTTTTGCAATCGTGAGAAATGCAACAAATAATATATTGAAAAATAACGGCAAGTATTTTCAAGTTACGATTTGGCAATCTGTCAACTATACAGACTCCACCACTCCCCAAAAATCCTGCAGGAGCATTGTTGAGGATTTGTATCCATCAACTGTCTTATCAAATTGCTGCTGGAGTTTGGATGAGTCAGCCTGTCTCCAACACTACGACTGGTTCAGTACCATGGTAGTGAGATGTAGTCTGGGCTGTCAAAGCTAACCTCTGAACCACACACACAGCAGTGACTTGCTCACCTTGGTCTGCTTCTTCTCTGTGGTGTAGACAATGGAGGTGCAGCACACCTCAGCCAGCTTACGACCCTGGCCGTAAAAAGACCAGCAGCAGATCTCGTCTCCGATCACATTTTTGATGAAGAGGACGCGGCCGTTGAAGCTGAGGGACAGCCGGTCAAACAGCTCGATGTTCTTCAGCAGGTTATCGTCTGAGTTACTGTGCAGACAAAAGAAAACAGACGTTAAGAAGAAGTGCCTTATAATTCACTCGTCGTTGCAGCCTGTGGCTTCGCAGACTTTATTAGATTATACATCAATGTTACCCTTGCTCACGTACATGAAAAGAATGTATTTACTTAGTAATAATGGAAGTCAGTGTGATTTCTCACCTGGTGTAGGAGTACTTGTTGTTGCTTCTGTTATACACCAGTTTCACCACAGGCTAACACAGAAAAACAGCATTTAGATCTATATTGTCACCATCTAAGGCAGGGGTGTCAAACATGCAGCCCATGGGCCAAAACCGGCCCACCAAAGGGTCCAGTCCGGCCCGTGGGATGAAATCTGTCATATGCAAAAATTACACTGAAGATATTAACAGTTAAGGGTGTCAAAATCATTTTAGTTCAGGGGCCACATACAGACCAATATGATCTCAAGTGGACTGCAGCAGTAAAATACGATCACAATAACCTAGAAATAATGACAACTACAATTTTTTCCTTTCTTTTGGTGGAAAAAAAATAAAATCAATTGAAAATATTTACATTTAAAAACTATCTTTTCATGAACAACCATATACAACCTGAAAAATAAGTGTAATTATCACAATATTCTGGCTGTTGCTAAATGTTTTGTGTCTTTGTAGATCCACTGTCATCTGTAAGTTGTAATGCACACATGGAAATGAGGCAGAATATTGTTAAAATTGCATTTATTTTTCTTAAGAAATTTTGGGTTGTTCATGTTATTTACATTTTTTAAAGGTTTGTAGATGTAGGTATTTTCATAATATAATTTTACATTTTTCACCCTAAAACACAGAGAAAAGTTTGGAGTCGGCATTATTCATGGGTTATGTTATTACTTTACGTGTCTGGCCCACTTGAGATCCTATTGGGCAGGATTTGGCCCTTGAACTGAAGTGACTGACATCCCTGATCTAAGGAGTACAAAAAAGCAGCATGTCTGTCCTACTTGTATTTGTATCTTTCTTGGAGGTGTGCATCATTAAATTCTGGTATTTTTCCACCTATTTTTGGCTCCAGTAGTTTTAATAAAATACACTGATACTCATACCATATTCATAATAGTGTATAATAAAAATGCAAGGTAACTGTGTTGTGTGCTCACCTTGGTAGAAGACTGGATGAGCCTCTCCTCTTCCTTACTGGACGTAACCACAGGTATAACACACAGGGGTTGCTCTTTGTTGCCCTGTTCATCAGAAAAAGCGCACACTGAAAGTTAGAGGTAAGGGCATAGTAATGCAGTCTTTGATACTGAAAACACCTTTTGGTCAGGTGTTGAAAAGGGTGAAGCACAGAGGTTTTTTCTTGCTTGAATTGTAAGTGAATATTTAACACTGAAATCATTGAATCAGTGAATTTAGAGCAGCTAAATGTGGATGAGGACAAATCATCTTGGCAAATAATCAGATGTCTGGTCAACTTAGTGGAAAGAAATTAGGGATGCTCCGATCCGCATTTTTGGCCTCCAATACCAATTCCGACACCTGGGGATCAGTATCGGCCGATACCTATCCGATACTAAAATAATTATACCCGTACTGAATTGCCTAATAAACTCTACGACTCACTGTGAGGAAGAGACTGGATCATTCTTTGGTGGAGGGCTATAGTGATGCGCAGAACAGACCAGCGGGTTATTTGAGGGTCGGGTCATTGATTGAGCAGACTCAGATATGTACAGTATCATGTATAAATTCCCTACAGCAGGTTAAAATATTTAGCGATGTACATGTTATATTGTAGCGTGGCTTGGTGGAATGGCAGAAGGTTTGCTCTCTGAGAGAAGTACAGCACAGGTAGTGCTTTTATTTTGACAAGTTCCACAAAGGAAGTTTGTCACATTTACTTGCAATCGAGGCTTAAAACAAAGCTATTTCCATTCTTATTAAAATGCGTAGCCCTAATGATTTGGTTGTGGGTCCAGTTCGGTCGGTTGTAAAAATAGCTGCAGCGGTGCGGGTTTTTTTTGGGACCCGCAGGGTTGGAAAAAAAAAAACCCGACCCGCGCATCACTAGAAGGCAACCTCAGGCTTGACTTAACTTTACGAACTTTGTAAATGTATTGGCCTATGTATCGGTCCACTGTCACCAATACACGATCTAGATTTTAATTCTGTATTGGGGGTCCATACCCGATACAAATATCGGATCGAAAATTAGTGCAAAAATGTCACTGCACAAATTTGGGGAACCTTTTCTTCAGAGCTCATGACTAATACTTTCAGTTATATTCCATTACACATAAAATGTAGGGACCATTTATTCCAAAGTAAAACACATACAGGGTCTTAGCTTATTAGAGACCATGTGTACAGATGTAACAATCTGTTCTGTAATATGTCCATCCTTTCATTATTATTATCTGTGGCTCATTCTACTGTGTTCAAATAACACACTTTACTGCAATATTTTTCATTATTGGAGTGACACTGTGCATTAGGCTCTGACCAGACAAGATAAAATATGGAGCTTGTACCTAAAAGAGGGCCTGCTTTTGTGGCATGGATATGGTTTGGGTACCAAAGTATGACATGGACCACACAAATGTACCTTTTTTATGTTATTACATGTATGAGTATTAACAATTTCTAAGTAAAAGGAGAAATATAAGCAAATATAAGGCAAGTACCTTGTATTCATTGATTGTACACTGCCCGGCCAAAAAAAAAGTTGCACATGCAATATTTCACTGCACCACCATTGGTTTTGATTGGAGGAGACATTCACAGGATTTAACTAAGCAAATAGTTCAGATCCTTCCAAGGGGAAGTACTGAAGGGGTTAATAATGTTTTAGCTGTAACAGGTTATTTAACTCTAACTGATGCAGTAAGTGTCCTCTCATGTCTTTAACGTCTAAAAGATTGGACAATGCCAGGATTGATCAGGATCATCAGTCTTGTGACAGAATGGTTCAGGGAGAATGAAGTATCATTTACACAGGTGGATTAGCCTGCATAAAATCCAGACTCTAATTTGGGATGTGATGAAGACGTGATGCAGCGGTCCGATTCTCCATCATCAATAATCAAAAATGAATGCAGCTACAGATGGAACAAATATTATGAACCTTAATGTGACACTACATCGGCCTTATGTGGCAAAAAAGATGTCACAGTGAATGTCTCCTGTCATCAAAACCAAAGGTGGTGCAGTCAAATACTGCATGTGTGACTTTTTTTTTTAAAAGAAACTGGCCTTTCCATGTGGTCAGTGTGAGTTTTTGCTCATACTGTGTATTGAACATCCTTCAGTGAAAACACCCAGTAAACAACACCACGGAGGATGTTTCTTTATCCAGTTCTACATTTCCTACCGTAGTCAAGGTGTCTTTGGGTCTGTATTTAGGAGGTGACAGGGCAGATTATCTGCTGTTCATTCATAAACTACATGTCATGATGATGAATGAATGACAGCCAGTGGGATGGAAATTCAATGACTCACTGCCTCACAATCCATCCCTCTGGAAGCCAAAGGATGTGTAAACTCTGGCAGCCCAGCAGACAATCATGTGAACATCTGTCAGCATGATGCATACCCACAGATGCTACAGCAACCTACGGTGCTGCGTAGCTCAGAGGCATAACCATACTGTGTAGCCTGAACCAAACTAAACCTGTGCACTGTGAGGCTCTGTGTTTGGAGCAACAGTGAGTGGTGTTCCACTGCACAAAGTCACAGCCCTTCCAGTAGAAACGCAAAACATTATTAAGCTTCAAGAGGCAGTAATCGGAGGACGAAATACCAGACTTTGAAACTACACGTCCTGCTCCTGCAGTTTTTTCCTCTCCATCTTTAACACAGACTGGATATGAAGACCAATGATGTGACACTGAGAAATCAGAGGTTGTACTAGTTACTCAAAACAATCAAACTGACAGACAGCTGATGGAGCTGTTCTACACATTTATTCAAAATGACAGCTCTGAGGATGTCTTATCTCAGCTCTTCTTCTCACATCTCAAGTGGGAGGGACTAAGGCAAGAGGAGAAATGTTGAGGATTCTAAGAAGTTAAATTGGGAAAACAAGGAGAATGGAGAATCTGCTGAAGTCAACATGTGTCTGACAGAGTCTTGACAGTGATTGGTCGTTACCAGCCCCTAACCACACCCATCACCCTCTGAAAACACCAGTGATGTGTTTGGCCAAAACTCTTTGATCACAGATTTTTTTTCTACAGCCTGTAAACAAGTCAACAAGCCCTCTATGTAGATGGCTAGTTTCCTTCCTTGAATTGCAGTATGTGGTAAGCTTATTGGGGAATTTTTGCCCAAAGAAACAAAAAAACTACAACACCCCCCCCAAACTAAAATGTACAATCAACATTGTGTCAATAAACCTTCCAGAAAAGGCTTCATGGCTCATCATTTGCACCTGTGCATCAAATACAAGTTAGGAGGGAGGGTAAGGGGGGCTGACCTGCAGGGTGTTTTGACAAAGCTCAACCAGGCCCTGGAGCAGGTAATACTTGGCTTCAGCCAGCAGCTCCAGGAGAGCCTGACGACCTTTGGGCAAGACCACCGTGCCATCACGCAGGTAGTAGAGGATGCTGCCAAAGTGCTTGCCACTACGGTCAATCAGAATCCAACCTGGACACAAACAACAGGCCAAGACATGTCATGGTCATAAGCAGCAGATGAAGTTATCAGGACTGTCACAATAGGTGATGATGAACTGTCACACAAATAACTGGAATTAGGACTATTCAAGTGACCTGATTCCATTCTAAGTCTAATGCTAATAATTCTGATAATGGTTAAATGATACACATACACATACACCTTACATAGAAAAAGAATACTGTTGTATTTCATACAATGCTTCTGTTTACCTATTACTAAAAAAAAATAGGATGGCAGATATGACATGAACTAAATGCAAAAAGCTCAGGATTGAAGGATTGGCCTAAGACACAACATAAAAATTAAACATAAAAACAGCAATGGTTCTCTATTGAGTTTGCAGCAGGAAAAGAATAGAGTGAAACGATGTCATTAAAAGATAGGTCAAATAGTGGAAACGGTGTGGAAATATTGATACAATATGTTAGTTTCACCGAGTAGTTTTCCTACTGGTGAATGGAGAAGGTTTACCATTATTTCAGTCAACTGTGATATGACTGTTATACAATATTTGGGACAGGGCTAGCAGTTATTTGGACACTGGATATGTCAATTTAGTAGGAACAACAACTAGTTCACTGGCTAACTAGGGTTTCTGCAGGTTTGTCAGATGTCATTTTGCCTACATCCATGATAACAACAGCAATATCCTGTTTTAGATGTAGAGGTTTGTGTTCAGTGCCTCTATTATGATACATTACAGCTGAAAATGTACAACACAAGAAACGGTTATCTTTGAAATGCCATCAGTATAACAGCCCAGCACAGCATACACAACACTTACATATTAGATACTGGACAGATATTAGACTAACAGATTTCTGTTTAAGTCATAAAGACCCAAACAACCGCTGGCAACCAACAACATCTACTGATCTAAAATGTTTAATAACTTCTCATCCACTAATCCTATCAGTACATGTAAATAAATGGTGTAAAATGCAGTTTATCATCTTTTCATGGTCATCAGATATGACCTATTTGGACCTTCAGAGGCTCCGTAGTGAACGTGGAAACACCATCACCTTCTACAATATTGCTTCACCAGTAAAACCCATGGAGTTGGATCAATGACAGTGGATGGAGATGTTTGTTTTTACATTCAGTTATTGATATATTTGCTGAAAAAGTACATTTTTCTTCAGTTCTCTGTGTTTCTGATTTAATAACCTTTGAATTTACTCTGAGTTTTTATGAGCAGTAAATTAAATATCAGAAAATATACGGTTTTATTGAAAAAAATGCAACATACAGAGAATAATATTATATTAAATACTGATAAATCATTAAGAAAGGTTAAATCTACAGAAAAATTAATTTGGGAACAGTCAGACAAGTAGCACTGGGTCTTTATGGGTTAAAACGGAGGAGTTGGCCTACCTTCTTTATCAGTGAACACTTCCTTCTTTCCGCTGAACATAGCTTTCAGCATGGAGCTCTGCCTCGTCAGCACTTGCAGTGTGGTATAAAACAACATCCCACCAACGTTGAGGCGGACATATTTGTTCCCCAGGCCCACTGCTCCTTGGTAACTGCAGGTCTTGGTCTTGGGACAAGCCAGAGAAGAGGCTGGGGAAGTTGGGGAACTGGACTGGGTGTGAAACTCTGGCAAGCAGCTGTCCCCAGACATGTCCCTTTGGAGGTAGATGACCACCCTGCAGACAGAGGTCCGAAGGTCCCCCGCCGTGGTGACAGCTATTGATGATGCCGCCACAAACTCTCACTGCTCAATATCATTCCTGCGAAGAAATAGTCCTTCTAAGCTACACAGAAAAGGGAAATATTAGATAAACACTGTTAAAGATGGACACCATGTGGTTACAGGCAATTACTGCACTTTAGTGTTGTAGTGCAGTAGAAGATTTGGATCCTTCACTTAAGTAAAAATACCAACACAGCAATGTCGAAATACTCTATTACACAGTACAATATGAAAACTTCTATTTAACTCATAGGGACCCCTACGGCCATTTTTGGACATTTTATCATTCATCAGCCTCATAGCATAATTGTCTAAGTCATATTTTTGGCCAAATTATGATATCTGCATAAAATAAAGCAGCTGTGTTAGGAGAGTAGAGTTATGCTGATTTCATAATTTGGGCAAAAATATGACTCAGGCAATTAACTTATGCTATGAGGCTAACATTTTTTTCTTTTTTGGTCTGGTGATTATTTCTACAAGAATTTTTCTTTTTAAACAAGTCTAATGCAATATCTAATGACACTTACTCTTACAGGTCTATTAAATGCTACAGACAATTTTTGTACCGCCTGACGAACCTCAAGCCAAAAATGTACATGCAGAAAACTGCTATCAGATCATCATATATCAATATTTTTCTGCTTTGGTCACAACTTCAGCTCTGCTCACAACTACCAGAAGTTCAATACTTTCCAGGCTTTTAACCCTTTAAATGTGAGTTTATATATGTGGTGGCAAGTGTTTTATTAAAAGAAACAACACAAAAAAAATTGATATTTTCCATATATGACAGAGAGATGTGGCATTGTTTTATATCAGAGTCTTGGATATGTCAAAGATTATCAATAACACTGAATTCATAGCATGAGCTGTTTTTGTGTAGTGCAGATCTATCATGGCAGAAAATGCCTCATGGACTTACTCTGAAACCATAAAATCATAGTTGTTGTTGTTAAATCAGTATGATGTGACATCATGTATTCAGACTAGCATTTAAAGGGTTAACATTCTGAAAATGATTGAACCTTTGGTAGTTCTGAGCAGAGCTGAAGGGGTATGACATTTTTATGCAGAAAAAATGAAAAACATATTGATTTATGATGATGTGATAGCAGTTTATTGAGCAAGGACAGTTTTGTCTCAAGGATCCCTAGAGAGTAGTAAATTAGAGGAACGCATAAGAGTTAAGTAAAAGTACAGTACACAAGTTTAAGTATTTTCAGTGCTAGTTTGGTCCTAGTAAGTGATACCATTATATCTGACATCATTTGGTTATTACCAAAATAACTCATAAGTGCTGTAGCAGGAAGTTACCGTTAGAGATTCAGCTATTTTGTTTCCAGTTTTATGTTCGGAAACACCAGATAAATCTTGCGGCTCTTAGTAATGAAATAAGAATAAACATGTTTTCAGAATTTGACTTTACTTCTAATCTTTTGTTTTTAGTGAGAAATTGGATATGACCACTTCATTCTTTAACAATGTGCACTCCTTTAAATGGTTTATATATTATACATAGTATGAGATCGTCATATGCAATGTAACAAGTACCAAAAGTTGTCAGACAAATGTAGTGAAGTGAACAAGTCAGTATCAGCCCCTGGGATGTAGTGGAAAACAAGCACCGTACTTTACCTAGAGTGTGTAATGCAAGGTCGGTGGAATACTGTTGTGTGACTATTTAGTGCTATTTTTCAATTGAAAAAGAAAAGTTAAAGTCCTTTTGTACATTCGTTATTTGGACCCAATACTCCATACTTGTAAACTCTTATTGCATCATTGTCTACATTACAGTTACAGTCAGCAGTGCCTGCTACGTAGCGTTGTTTGCTAACGGTAGCAATGTTATTAACTTTAGCTAAGTTTTCGACACAAGTGTGGCACTACCAGTCAAGCTACAGTATTCAAAACGGTGAATATGTGAGTTTCTCTCCCGTTTACTCATTTCGACCTATTAGTAAAGGCTTTAAGTAATTAAGTTGTCATGTTTTGCGAGTTTAATTCAAAAAAGTCAGAGAAACTGCCAGATTTTCCAACGGAGTGCGACATTGACAACACGTAACGGGCATCAGTCTGGGCTGTTCGCTTGCCGTCTACTCACCCTGATTCTGCTTGCCGCCTTCACGGGTTTCTTGACAGACCCACACCCTTTATGCTTAGAAAAGTACGTATACAACTTCGCAAAGCAGAAATGTACAGCTACAGATAGTTTTATGTGTGTTTCTAGTTAAAACAAAAAGCTACGAAACGCCAGACATGTTTCTTCTTCTGTGGTGTCACTGAGCCTCCCAGCTGCATGTCGCCCCCTACTGGACCGGAGGAACGCATGGTTCATTCATGGTGTCGAAAAACACTCGTCTGTTAGTAAAACGCCTCCAGATTAAAGGTAACGAAAATTTGCCACGTCTGAGCCGATTATGAAGAAATCTTAAATCAAAAATGCTGGTTGGTTGTAGTTTTGAAGTTACAGTCTAGGGTAAAAATGTGAATTTCTGAGAATTTAAGAAAGAGTGAACTCCACAGGACTCGTGCCTCACATCAGAAGGTCCTGGTTCCATCCCAACACCAGTGGGTGGGGCCTTTCTGTGTGGAGTTTGCATGTTCTCCTGTGTCTGCGTGGGTTCTCTCTGGGTACTCCAGCTTCCTCCCACCATCCAAAAACATGCACTGATAGGTTAACTGGTTAATCTAAAATGGTCCA
>JAPQRQ010000006.1:3121098-3139266 GCA_037367365.1 Apogon talboti
ACAATGCACAATTAGAACAGCAATTTTCATACAATATGTAGTATACAAAATATTATCAATATAATTAAAATGAATGTACATAAATACATGTGCAAAGAAGAGTGTTAAAGAACAGGAACTGTGATCCCATGACTCCAGTGAGGGGTCCAGGTTCTTGAGTGCTCCTCCATCCAGGTACAGGAGCGGACTGAGTGGACTGTACCTGGACGGTGATGGGCTCCTGCTGAAGCTCCTCCATCCTGCAGAGCACCACCGGCTGCTCTACCAGGACCAACCCACTGGTGATGCTGGAGGTAGACAGCAGGTGGAGATGATGCTCATGTACTGTGATGCACTCAGGTTCAGCCACATGCTCCAGGTTGGTGCGCTCAGAGACAACATGTGCTGCATACTGATGCTGTGGAGAGCTGCAGAGGAGGAGCAAACAGTTTGGATACACGGCCCTTAAAGAACCCAATATTTCAAAATGTGTTGTTTGTGTTTGAAATAAACTCAAGGATGAGGTGCTCCTTTATGGGCTGACACTTCTTACTGAATAAAAGTTGGAATATAATGCTGCACTGTAGATGAAGATGTAATTATGGGGGACTCCTATTAGGCTATATACTATACACTGGATGCACTCTGTGGCATATACTGTATATTTTCATGTTCCGTGTTCTGATTTTTTGCATCATTTGCAGCCTGTTTGTTTTTTATTCATTTCTCTATCTCATTGTATCATCATTGTGTTCAAATCTGATCTTTATTTCTTCTGTTCTTCGTTGTTGTTGTTTATTCTTTAAGCAACACATTTGACTCTGGATTTTCAATTCATCTCCATGTACAAACACCTGACCTATAATACCATTCTGATTAAGTAGAGCCTTCAAATGCACCACATTTCAACTACAGTAGAAGTACATACACATGCAATGCAGAGGATGACCAGCAGATGTCACTGTTTCAACATGTTAAATGGATAGACAATCATATTTCCCTACCATTATTAGGCACAGACACCATTTGGGGTTGAAGCTAAGCTAATATAAAACCAGTGTGGAGAACATCAAAACTAATAAAATTACTTTCCCCATATGGAATAGTTGCAGTTTGCATGGATTATATCTAAATTCTAGATATAATCCATGTTCATACATGGTAATAATTACAGCCCAAATGATGTGACCATATTATAGTTCATATGACCATAGTAAACAAAAAAAAAAAACACTAAAAAAAAAAACCAAAAAAACAAAAACAAATGCAAGTATGCATGTTTGTGAGAAAGTTTTTTAGTTATAAATCGTTACCATTTTTTAGACATTTGCAAAGTATTGCTAGTCATGTAACTGCTGAATGATAAGCTCACTGTTTGTTAATTTATTCTGGGATCGTGGACATCAGTCAACAATAGCCATAACTCTCTCCTTTTACAGATAAATCCATCTTTTTTTGTCAAATAACATTTTCTTGAGGGAGGACCCTGAAATCCCACAAACATACAAATCCAACACAGAGCCTCTGCCTTCCCGAGAGCCAGGGAAACTGAAATAAAATGATAAAACATGAGATCCGGAAATCAAATTTGGACAGTTTTCTGCAGTAGTGTCTTAGCTGATCTTAAACAGCATTTGAAAGTGATACAACATGTTACTGACATGAGACATAGTTTCACTGTGCATGTTCCTCCTTTTCTCCATCTTCTGTTATATTTGACTTCACATGTAACATTCATATGATTTAAACAAAAAGACACATAGAAGAAAAACATACTCACAAAGTGTTTTTTTAAAAAAGCAGTTTATCACGGTTGATACTTAAAACTGATCAGTACCCATGACATTGCACAATACAAAGGCATGAAAAAAATTAAACATTAAAATAGGTATTGCATCTTCCAAAAGCTAATTTCTCCATTCATAAATACGTGTTGCAATTTAAGTTCACTATAGTTTCTTACAACAGAATCACAAGATGGTTTCTCTAACAGCCAGAAAATAATCTCTAAAAATCAATGAGTTATGACATGACACAAAAAGTAACAATCAGCAGACATTCTGTGGTTGTAAGAACCATTCTTCTTTTGTTTTGTTATTTTTTTTATTTGTACAGTACACCATTGAAGGCCAGGAGTTCTCTGTAGATGAGGAGAGGACGCTGACGCTGTCCAGTCCAACTGTGGACACATGACCTTTGAAACGTGCCGACGTCCAACACAGACAACGGTGAGATGGGTGAGATGATGCACATCATTTTCTGCTCCACTGTACTGAGTCGAGTCCTGTACCGAAACACAAGAGGTCTTTGTTAAAAGCTAGCAATGCCTTTAACAACACAATAAGTGAAACAGTAGCTTGTGTTAGTTTCTGTCTGCTTTTGTTATGATCCAACACAGAAAACATGTTAAAACAACCACTACTGTTTCAATAAAGGTAGAAAAGACTGCTTCAATAATCCACATACAGTACTTCATGAATATTACCAGAACATAAATGCTGACAATAACCTACTGAATGGATTTTTACACCCACAGTTTAAAGTTATGCTTTGTCATTATGGATTATGGAAGACATAACAGTTTAGATCAGTGATAAAAAGTAAGTGGTTTGGTCCCAAAACTGAAAGATGTGCTACTGCAGTTTTATGAACTGGCTGCGATAGAACTAATTCTGGATCCTTTTGTAGTAATCTGGTGACTCAACCCGAGCCCCCCCCCCACACACACACACACACACACACACACAGTCTCATTTTGCCAGCCTGTAACAGCCACATAATACAATGTGTTTCATTTAAGAGCTGATAGTGCACATGAGTGGATTGCTTTTTCAAAGTAATCTTCCCATCGTAAACTCAGAGTCCAGCAAAGACAGTTGTCATTAGAAGCCCAGGACCTACACTGCACTGAAAATGTCTCACTGTCTGCTTTCATCATTCAGCTTTACATGTGGGTCATATTTCTGTTCACCTGTCCAATAAGTGGCCCTTCTCTGACTTTATCTGTCAGTGTGGCCCCCTTGAAGAACAGAGGATGGGACACTGGGTCTGTATCTCACTACAGATGGATTTATTTGACTGCTCAGTCTTCCTTACACCTCAAATTCAGCCCTTCGAGGCCAAACAGAAGCTTGTTGTTGCAACGTTTATGTCTATACTATACTATGGTGATGCATGTGTGTTTCACTGTTTACATACTCTGGACACCATGAACCATGATGCATTGTGGTTTAGTACAAATCACATGACAAAGCCCTCACTCATCATTGTGTGTTGGACACTGTGCCAGTATGCTCTGATCCATCCGTCTGTTGCAGTCCATCTACCGCACGAGTCAGTAAAGTACAGGTAGTTACAGTCTTTGGTCACAAGGTTTATACTTCTCATCTGTGCTAAATGTCTCACACTGAACCAAAAACGGCATTAGAATATGCTGATCCTGCACCTTAGAGAAACCTGAAACTGACCTGAAACTTAAAGAGCTGCTTATTGGACGCTTTCACAGGGATTTCAAAGACGTGGAGAACAGGAACACCTGGTTGTGAATGCTTTGCATGATTTCAGTTGAATATGGTAATTTTCTGACTAACACTTGTTGCCATTTCATGGCTGTAATTGAATTACTGTCATGTAATTTACGTGGGTCTATGTGCTGTATGTCCAGCTGTAAACTTATCTAAACCGTATCAACTCTGCTGCTGGTTTCGGCCAAAACGTTCTTGCAGACATGTTTCATCAACACAAGCCTTTCCTGGTTAAATAAAGGGTGAATAAAATTCAGTAAATAAAAACGTCACTCGTTAAAGGAGGAGATTCAGTACATAAACATAAGGTGATGTTGGCTGAGCCTTATAAGATAAATATACCCAAAGTAGAAGGACTACGTATAGAGCATGTCCAGTCATAATGTGTGTGAGACATTCATAGGACATCTGCTTCATCTGCTTCAGTTCATTTAGACCTTTTGTTTTTAATCAGTGTGTCATTTCATATATTAATATCAGAGACCCACCATTCAGTCAGATTCACACACATCTATGGTGAGTTTACATTGGAGAAGAACTAATGCGACATTTTACTAAGAATGTGGAAAGGGTCGCAGTTCTGTATATGGTGTTTTGTTTTTAAAGGTTATGGAAACTACTTCATATTAAGTATGATGTTATATCACCTGAAGGAATTTAAGTAGTTTGCTCCTCGTTTTCAGTTGCACTTGTGCACCTTGTCTGAGTGAGAAAATGTTTGTAATCTTCTGTAACTTGGGATAAAATGCAAAAGTGCTTTACTAATCCACGTTTCATAATGAGCAAACAAATAAATGTTCCATTAAATCGTTACTTCATATGTTAGTGTAACTGCAGTATAAATGTTGTGGAAATTAGTACCTTTGTGTTGTGGTGATGGTGCTCCTTCTTCTAACTGGGGTTGGGCCTCTCTGCAGACTTTTGGATCTGTATGGAAGGACAGACAGACAGACAGACAGACAGGTGTTCAGATGGGCAGCTGTGTGTTTATGCACAGGAAGTGGCGGCAGTGATGTCAGACACTTGCTGAAGCTTTTCTTTGATCAACATCAGAGCTGCTGAAATAAACAGCCGAATGAGAAGCAGACACAACGTCCTGAAGCTCTACGTGCACGTCGCCGTGGTGACCAGAGGGGGGCAGCAGCACGCTTTAGCCAACATCAGACAACATAAAATGACCACTAAAGACCAAAACATGAAGACACTAATGAAGATGAGACCAGAAAACAACAGCAGGCTGCAATTTGGTGGCAAGAAAAATGAAGTCCGAAACAAGAAGAGATGAGTAACTGTGAGCAGATGGAAACGTGGAATGCGATCTTTCACTGAGCTGCAGATGGTTTAACTCAAATCACTAGTAAAAAAAGCTAGAAAAAAGCTGAATTTGGGGAAAAAAAGAAAAATGGAACAACAGGCAGAAATGTTACTGTACCTGTGACTGTTCTTTAAGGAAATCTGGTAGCTGAAATTCACCTTTAAAGACCTGGAAAAACAAAGACCAGGTTTAGATGTTTAGAGGTCCACACTTATATGAAATGTGTACATTTATTATGTAGAGTAGAGGAGGTGAAAGCTCCATCAGATTATTTTAATGAATAAATGTTAAAGCATCACTTTAAGTAGAGAACCACTGATTATCACTGCTGGAAAAAAACAAGAACAAAAACAAACAAAACAAAAAAAAACATAGTGAAATCCATCTCAACTGTGACACTGCATCGTACAGGTTGAACGTTTGCAACCTGAAAGAAAGGTGGAGGCTTCTAAACATGTGCCAGGAATTTCATGCTCTGCTCTGGTGTCATATTGTTTCCCCTCAGGAGGGCTGACGTAGGGACCAGAGGTGAAAGGAGACGCAGAGCAAGGAAACGGGGGAGGGAGTGAGGGAGGGAGGGGCTCTGCTTGACGATGAGCCAGCAGGAGTTTGGGGTAAAAGGGAAAAAATATACAGTGGAAATGGGAAGGATGACAGGAGGTCAATATCCTAGAAGACATCCACAGAGCAGAGCGTACCCTGCAATGGAATGTGTGTGTGTTTTCTACGCGCGCTTCCAGTCCGTCACCATCAACAGATAGAGGGGTCGACTCCTGCTGCATTCTTTGACATGGCTGTTATTCTCCAAACGTATCGGATTTCCACAGAAACATCTGATATCTGTACAGGAAGTCTCCTCCTTCATGTTGAATAAAAATAAGACTGCAGCAAAAGGTCTTTTTGGAAAACACAGATAAAGAGTAATGGAGGAAAGGTCAGAAAGCGGTGGGAGAAAGGAGTGGAGGTGAATATGATCACTTATCTTTTACGGTCCTTGCCGTTAGTTTCCATCGGACAGCTCTTACTGTTCTTAAAGCGGTTTGACATTACACTGTGTTGCACTCACTGGAGTTAAGTGTGATGCATAATGTGCAGAGGTGAGCTGTAAGTCAGTACAGATGCTGTGTTGTAGGAAGAGTTTTCAAGGATCTCAACCTTTCAGTTTCACACCCCATATTTATCACAAATGTTTGTACTTTGTAGTCTGAACATTTTGCAAGGTTTGTCACTAGTTGAAAACATTTGAGGGGAATTAGTATTTTGTTTTGCATCATTATTTTGCAGACTGATTTCAACCTAAAGGATGTGACAATCACATGTAGAAAAGATGCCCTGGTTTATCCATCGGCGCCTGTCACATACGACAAACCTAACAAAACAATATAAGATGAAATGAGATGGAAAAAACTACAAAGGCCACACAAAAGTGATGCAAAAGTAACAACATAAAAGACAAAGTCAGACTTTGAAAAAAGGCAAAAGACATAAAAAACATCTGTAACACCTGTAGTTTCAATTATGTGCTTATGCTGTTCATTCATTTTGTTTCAGTCAAAATAAGCCAAATTAGAGCAATCTAAGGTCTTACTCAATAAAACAGAAAAAAAACAGACAGTAAAGGGAGACTGGATACAGAGAAAAGATGTCACAAGGTGTTTGGAGTCCTTCTACCCAAACTGAAAACTGATCTGCTCTTTGAAACCTATCTCATATTTTCTTAAAGTTAGAGAACTTAGAATAAGACTTTGCACAGAAACAGCCAAAAGGAATACAATAATATGCCATTACAGGCCTTTAACAACATGGATGATGCCATCAGCGTGGTGGTTTATGTAGACAGATGCCACAGATGACGTCTTTGTGAAAAACAGAACATCAAATCTACAAAAGAGTAGTTGTACCTCCGTTTTCCTTAATAAACTACCACTGACTCAGCGTCAAAGGTACAAACACACAGGGCTCTGCAGTTCATCAAAATACCATCTGAACCACAGTATAGACCAGCAGCACGCCTAAATGACATAAATCACAATTTATTGGTCGAGTAAAATGTATCACAACATACTATAATAAATAAAGTACTGCGCTACAAATCACACTGTCCCCATGTAACACTCATGTTTGGTGCAGAAACCCAGACCCACATCACAACACCTTCATTCAATTTTAAATGAAATGAATATGTTACAATTTCCACTAAAAATCTGTCACAATAACCACAAACATATCAAACATGATGTTAAGTCTCATGACAGACAGGTTAGAAAACAGACACAAGGCACCAAAACTGTGCACTCTGAAAAGCCCAGAACAGTATGATGGCTTTCATAGAGTCACAGACCAGTAAGTACTGCTGTGCACTGCGAACGCACATTTCACAGAGAAAATTTAAGTAGGTTTGTGCTGCATTTGTGGTCTCTGCTTTTATATCAGCTTCTCTCACAATTAACCACAACTGCAACTAAAACCCCCCCACCATGAGAAGAGTGACAACAGAGTGAAGATGTGCGTCCTACTTCGGTCTCAGAGGCTGCTCAGTCCGGTCATCGTCCTTTTTCAGGAAGACCAGATGAGCTCATAGACAGTTCCTATGATCTAAATCTGTGTCGGAGTGATGGGGGGAGGTAAAGGTGCTGATTAAAACTTCCCCAAACACAAACCTCATTGTACATTCCTCTGCGTGCGTCCCTGCTTGCGTGCGTGTTCACATGAAGTCAACACAGAACCAGAAACAGAATGTAATCTGAAATTATTTCCAACACCAGAGACAGAGAGGCGAGCGCATGGTTCTGATTTCCTCCTGGGTGCCATTTTGCAGCTTTTCTCAGCGAACACAGGCTGCAGGCCAGACTGCTGCGAGCCTGTCCAAACCTTCTGCTGCTGAGACAGAAAAAAAAGAAAAAAGAAAAAACTGGCCCAGCACGCCAAAGAGCGGTGGTGCAGAATGCCCTCTGGTTGAACAGTAGATCACACGGCTGGGATAATAAATCCAAGTGGTGTATGGTTAGGAGTTGTACGGAGGGAGGCTCGGTCGACTGATCTGCACGTCACAGATCAATCTGTCCTTCAGAGAGGAGACAGAGGCGAAGAGGAGCAAAGATGCCTTTCTAACAGTACCAGATCACTGCAGTGAAATGGACCCGTCCTGCTGATTTACCTCACCGTGATCTGTGCAAATGCTCATACAAGGATGCACATTCATATCAGTTTCTGTGAGGACCTGGCACTGTCCACTTTGTAAAAGATGAATGAATGATGCTAAATTATCACTACCACTCAAAAGCTCTGGTAGCCTAGCAATGCTCACTGATACTTGGAGTGCTAAGGTTGACGATGGCTCACAGTCATCACAAAATGGGTTGTAAATTCAGTACAAACGAGAGAGAAAAGCCATGCATTCCAAATATATGTAAATGTAATACCATTGATGGCCTCTAGGGGATGATACCAAAAGAGCTGCACTGAACATCTTTCTAAAATGGTACGATAATACACTGTTCCCAGTAATTGTTGTAACTTCATTCACATTTTTCCTTTTTTTTAAACTTGCTTTATATCCCCATAGATAATTTCTTTGCATTATTTTACCCTTCCTAATACACACACAGTACCTAGCATTAGCAGTTAACATTAGCACATTAAGAGTATAGGGATGGCTAGTCGCTACGTCATCATAGTCTAAAACGTTACTTCCGTGTCCAATGGCAGACTACTCAAAATGTTGTAAAATGGTGCAGTGCTGTGACCCCTGTTTCAACCACAGAAATGATGTAAATAAAACAATCTCTTATCACCGCTTTGCTCCCGATGAAAAGGAGAAGATGGCTTAAGTTGTTACGGTAAGTTGGATCTCAAATGATGAACAATACAGCTTAGTGTAGGCTAGTGTCAGTAGCTAATGTTAGCTAGCTAGTATCAATCATTATTTATGTAGCACTTTTCATACAATGAAATGTAGCACAAAGTGCTTTACATACATACAGCTTTATAGCAAAATGATGTGTGTATGTGTGTGTTTTGTTGGACATGTTCGTTAGCTAGCCCCCTTCCCAAACAGAATGCATCACTCTCGTTTCCACAGCTCATAATCTTGTGATAGTAACATGGTAGTGGTATGACTTAGGTGAAAGTCTTTGTGGATGACACAGCTGCATTATTGCTTATACTGACACAAGAGAAGAGGTCCACTATGATCCGGAAAAAATGATGCAAAAATAAACACTCTAGTATGTCTGAATATATCAAAACAACACATGTCTGATGATAGAAGTTGGTTCTCCAAGTTGGATGGAGCCTGAGATGTAAGATTTCCATCGCCACTTAGTTCTTTAAATAATATGTTAGTTACATTGTCAACTAACCATATGGTACTTATTCTAACATAGCTAATTAAACGCTAACGTTACCTGGGTACAGTAACATTAGCTTTATTGCTAACACCCTTATGTTTGCTAGCTACTCGCTCTCGCCTCAACCTCATAGCTCCTCTTTTTCATTAACGCCTAAATGTTCCCTGTCAGCCTTTCACCTGGCATCAAACTAACTCTTATAACTCTATTTGCGTTATAGGAGTTAAGGCCTCTTTTAACCAACTTTGGGAAGTCAGCAAAGTTGGATGTCACTGTGAAAAAGGTGACCGGTTCCTGGGCTGGAGCCATTGCCGTTTACGTTAACAGCGGGGGTTTGGATGTCCCACTAGCCATCCCCATTGAGCTGCCTTTAAGGCACACAGTGACCACCTCGAAATCTTCATCAGCACCATGATCAGGGACACCGACTGGAGAATTAACCTACATGTCCCTGTTTGTTTTGGTTTTTTTTCATCTTGGACCAGTGGTCATTTGTAAATTATTGCTCTACTAATAAGATCTTAGGGCTGTATCTGACAACTCACTTGCCAACAGAAGCAGATTTTATGAGTTTCTGTTTATTTATTAAAACTTCCTCACTTAAGTGTAGTGCTGGTTCATACATAAGACAAGACTGTCAAGTAATTTAATTATGGAAATGTTTAATGAAGTTTACAGTTTTACTGTAACAATAAACTAGCATTTACTATTTGCTCCAGCTCCACCCTTTGTCAACAGTGTGGTCACTTCTGGCTCCAAAAAGCCAACATGGTGAGAACAATACCAAAGGATTCTTCCAAACCAGCATTAAAAACATCCTTGCAAAAATCCAAAATTCTGCTGAAGTTGGAAAAAAAACTCAACTCAGTCCCCAACTGACGGATGGCTTACCGACTGCAGTCTAAGCCCCGGTAAAATGGCAGCCACCTGACCTCCTTTACACCACCGTGAAGGCATTTCCATGGAGCATGCTGCTGTTCATTAGACTCCTCACTTTAAATCTGGCTGCTAATTAAAACTCCACCAAGTCAGTGCTTCACCGCATGCATGTGCTTTACTTCTAAATCACACACTTGAAACAGCACTCTGAGAAACCAATTCTGTGCTCATCTGTGTCCACAGTGCAGTTGACTTTGGAAAACAGGACAAACAAATCAGCATTGCTTCCATTAATGGTTAACTTGGTTGAAACACAGTCCACTTACCAACTTTCTACTGACCTGCATCTGAGTGTTCATAACAGAGTTCACATTTCTTGGTACTCTAATCTCTGCAAACCCTCTCTTTATGGCAGTTCATCAGAGTTTCCCCTCAGATAGATGGAACATGTGGTGCAGTTGTGAGAAATATTCAAACTTATTTAGTTTGTTTGTTAATCTAAATACTGTGATAAAAGCAGCACCAGATGGTCTACTTCTCAATGTATTGATAATTTAATTGGATTATTGGAATTTAAAAACGCACTTATCTTACTTGTTTACATACCGTTTGATAAAAAGCTTGGAACCCACAGTAGTGGAGGATACACTGCGTTACTATAATAGCACAAACACAGAAACCAACACATCAGAAAAGAAGATCTTAAATATAGAATCTTAAACCTCGGAGCCAGCTCAATAACAAGTTTGGTCTTGTTAGCGTCAATGACTGTAAAAGTCCTTCTCATAGACAGACAGCAGCGTTCGATACGGCGTTCCATATTTAAGACTAACTGGTTGACCCAGACTTGATTCAACAGTGGTAGTTTGAGCTGTACTGAACTGTTAAAGACACACAGGGATGGAATGACAGACGTTCAGCCTTCTGGATTCAGATCTGGTACTCTGATCAGACTGATATAGACCGAAGACGGTGTTCCCATGCTTGTGTCAGCCGTGGCATCTTTTCCTGACAGTGACGTGAATTTCATTTTGTGATCATTTTAAACAAAAAGGACCAGATGTAGTTGTCAGCTGAGACAATGCATTTGACATTTCAGATGTCAAACTGGGGTCTGATCTCATTGGGTCTAATATTGTTTTTACCTGCAGAATACAAATAGTGTGGTATTAAATTCTCTGAGTATTTATCTGAAAAAAGGGGCTTCACACATAGTCCCTGGACACTGGGACCCAAAATTGTGACAAACCTCAACATGTGACTTTTGCCTTGTTGCTCATCTCTTTGTTTCTCATGTGTAAGTGTATTTTCTACTTCTTCCATATTTCCTCCAATAATATCTAAGGCCTTGAATTAGCTCAGCTGCAGAAGATAACAGGCCTTTATTTGAAGAACATTTGTATTAGAAGCAGGTCATTGTTTCCATTTTTTCCATCTTAGAGAAGTATAATTTTGCAGTTTTTTTGTGATTCACCTATCTGCCCTGTTAAAATTACATTTATAATTTGCTGTTTTTAACTTGAACTCATGATAATTTTTTCCAGCTATTGAATCTTAAGTCAAAGAATTAACTATTCTCCAGTGGTGAGGAGAAAAGCTGAAATCCGGCCACAGCGTGCCTCAGCAGAGCCCAGTCGGGGAGGGAGCAGCACAATCAGGTCAGCCAAGGTGCCTCCTGGTACAAGCAGTAGGTCAGCGCGGTGTGGCGTTGCCAAACTAAACCCTGCAGTGGTTCAGCATCAGTATTATGGCTGGAGTTGCCTGTGACTAAGCCCCAGTCTCAGGGGGTTAAACGCGGTAACAGCCCAGTGCTTTTGAAAAGCTGCCAATGTCGAGCCACGATCGACGGGGGAGAATGTTTCAGCTGCACGCCTGTCTACTTCCAGCCTTTCCACGGATATTGTTACCTCCAACAATATGCTGCAATCTGAACAGTGGGGCTGTTCTGTTCAGGAGGCCGACTGTCTGTGCATGCTCTGAAATATAAAAAAGGGGGATTTAGAACAAGGGCTAAACTAAGCTTTCAAAATAACAGTGATCAACTCAGATTTACTGCCACCAAAAGCCATTATATTGTACCATTTCTTCAAGCATCAGTATGTTTTTCTAGAGAGGGACCCTTGGTGCACACTTTAATGGTCTCCAGCTCGTAATCTTCTTTGGCAGATTTTGCCATGGGGCCTCCATAAACTCAGTGCACCCTGACAGTCACGTATACAAATGAAACTTATGGATGGAGGTTGTACAGCATCTACATAATGGACCTTCTATTATATTAAACCATTGTGCTTTCGTCTTCTGCTTACAAAAATGTACAGATCTTCTGTTCCTTCACAGTGCTATTTTTAACCACTGTACCTGCACTACACCAATGCTTCAATGCCTGATACATCCATATGTAGAGCTGACATAATTACAAAAACACTTTTGACAGATGAATACTTCCCCTGTAAACCCTACTCAGGCCCCTCCCCTCACCTAAACCAAACCAAAGTATTTGTAGTAAATAACAATGCATTTCTATCACATGCCTGTACGTGAACTTCAGAATCTGGATGTAATACTGTGAACTCTCATGTGAGAAAACAGTGTTATGTAGGCCTACTAAAGGGAGATTCTCCTCTTACGTAAAATCACCCCCTGTTCATCTCAAAATGTAAGCTGAACAACTAAGACACATTAATCAATAAACACTTTGTGTGAGATCCTCATTAATAAATCTTTTATCTACTTTCTTCTTTCCATGTTCATCTACTCCACAGTTTCGTGAGTCTCTATTGAGGTCTAAGAGCCGAGGAACGCCATGATAGCCAAACACTGGTGATGCCTCTTGATCAATATGATATGATTAGACTTCACATCATTAAGTCCTAGTGTCAATATGAAGGAAGAGGTCTGGCCACAGAGCCGGGGTACTACACACAAGACCAGGAAGTCTGCAGATGTTCGTTTCTCATCTCTCCACTAACTCATCTTATTATTGTTGCTGTGGAGAAACTGAGAACTTATTGATCCCAATATCCATTCCTCACCAGGGATCAGAACAACTGCAAAGCCACTTAAAAGCTATTGATTGCGGCTTCAGGAGCTAGGCCTGACGAGCCTCATTTACAGCAAGCCAGAACGACCTCCACTGGCCAACAGTCAAGAGGTGATATCTGGCCACAGCACACAGGGCCATGTGCAGCCACTTTGACAAAGACAGAGGACGACATGTCAGTGCAGGACACAAGGTTCAGTTAAGGCTAGTTCTTTTCCATTTTTAACATTATGCATTAACTTAATCTATCAGGTAGTGAGTTCTGCTCATTAAGACCTGCTATACTTTGTCATCACATATACTGTTGGTAATGTTATAATACCAGATCTCCACATTAAGAAAGACTACTTACCTGCTGTGATTTTTGTTGCCGATTTCGTTTGTGTTGACCACTCAAAATTGGGCTAAAATTTGAACAGACATCTTCTGTTTGTTTACAGAGCCTCAAGAACGGGTACAACAACATAGGGTGAAGCTAATCACAGGTGCTACATGCTGTTGCTAGGCAGACCTGGGGAAGAAAATGGCCAATCACTATTTTTTTTTTTTTGGGGGGGGGGCATAAGATAGCTGGAGTTATTCTTTATCTGTAGTTCTAATGTTTCAGAAACTATCAGTTGCAAAAGAATTCATCTCTTGGATAGTGGTCAATGGAGACAAAAACAAAGCAAAACAGGTCCTACATGATTCTTTTTTAATATTAGCTTGGTGATCCAGTTTTTACTCATTTAGATATTTATTACTGTTGACTCAAACATTCAGTTCAATACTTATTTTCATTTCAAGTCATAGATATCTTAAATTTTCAGAGTAAATTTGTGGGGGAAAGGTAGAGGTGGCATCAGCTAATAACCTAGCTATGGTCTGATTTCTTCTGCAGAGTTATTATCTCAGCCTTTAATAATTCTAATTCTCTGTTCGTCAACTTCTTCCTGTAACTACCTGTTTCAGGCTGTATTACATGCCAGTATAAGATAAATTTGGCGTTTTTATTTTAACTACAAATCATCAAAAACTGCACTAGCAGAGAATAAAAACAGAATAAAAACATGTATCTGGAAATATGCACTATACTGTAAAACCCTGCTGAACCAGACTTCTTTGGCACTTGGACTGTTTTGCTAACATAGCACTGGACCCAGTTTTACTCTTTCCACAGATGTAGAAAACATATGATCAAGGAGATACATGACATGCTCACTTGTAACAGACGTAGAAGTGATCTTCCTGAAAATATTTGAGTAAAACAATGGCTTGAACTAACCTGAACCCAATATTGAATCTAGACTCACTGGATTCATCTCATAACTTCATCTTTGACTATAAATGCCATAATTAATCCTCCAAAATTGCTTGTGGGAGTCAGCTGGACGTCTTGTACATTCCTGAAGATGAACTCTGCTCCAAAAGTTCGGACTGCCTAAAGGCTGAATCTTTATGGATGAGATGTTAAATTCTGAGCACTTCTGAATATACCATGACCTGAATATCTCAAAAGTCAATGGCCCTCGGCAAGCAGCAGTCAGAAAAATAAAGTGGACGAAGACACACCGAGCTTTTTGTGATGAAGTCCAAGTGCCTACTGTACCTTTGCATGTCTATAAATGCAGTGCTCAGTCAATATAAACACTGAGGGTTTGGGGAGATAAGTATGCATCAACTCTGTTAACTGCTTTGACCACAGGGCCTGCACTGCTTAGAGGGATTACCTTTAATCCAGAAGGGTCTTCACTCAGCACCAAACAACAAAGCACAAGTGAGATAAGGCTGCTCTGCACAGGGTCAAGCTTCCTTAATCATTCACATCGTTCCCTCTGTCTCCTTAAGACAAACATTCTACTGCTACTTCTAAGCTATTTCTCTGGCAGAGCCGACAGAGGCAGGCTGCACACTGTGTGGTGAAGGGAGAGAGGAGACAGAATAAATATGTGGATGGGGCTGGGTGAAAATTCAAGACAGCAGAGAGAGCATTTCCACATGGCTTCATCATACAGTGGTTTAGTTAAGGGCTGGTTGCCAGATGTCTTATGCAATACCGACTAATGGAGCGAAGCGTCAAAGTCACTGTACAAACTTTGGTAAGAGCCCAAGTATTCACATTATAAGTTAAAACTGTAGCGGTAAAGTATTAGTACAAAATCATAGTACAAACAATGTTGACGAAAGTAATGCATTTAAAAAAAGGCCAACCCTGTAGGTGGTCAAGGAAGCAGGGGCATCTGTCTTTAAAAGTTACGTACCATTTCCTTAGAAACTCATTTGCAGTGACGCTGAGGAGAAAAACAGCGTTCCTTGTTCCTGCGCTCTCCACATTCAGCACATTAACTATCTAATATATACCAGACACAGAACAGCTGTAAATATGCAAGGTATCATTTTAACTTTCATTTTAGGAAAAAAAAAAGACATCTCACACATTCACATGACAATGTTGCTTTCTAAATTACAGCTAAAGAATATATTTTACTCCAGATATACACGCATAAACAGAAACAACTTAGACGCTAGAGATGCTAGTTACATCACAGAAGAATAGCAATAGTCAAAGAAAAACATTATTTACTTGTGAGTTGGTGAAAAATAGTCTCAACACATAAATTAGAGATACCACTGGGATATTGACAAATAAGATGACATTCATTCACTGCTGGCAGTGGTCGACATTCACCAGTTGATGTATGAAAGTGTCATGACAAACAACTCATCCCCAGTATCTGACAACAGCTGCTCTTATAGCTGTGTTCAGTAACAACCGAGCAGCAGCTGAAGTGTCTGGCCTGAATTGCCAGTGAACCATGCTGCATCCTGAACTATGTACATCTCCAATGGTAATAAAACGTGGACACTAAATGAAGTCAAGTTCATTGATGTAAACTGTGAGTAGAGTTCGTCTCGTAGTGGACTTTCAAAGGCCAACAGAATGACAATATTTTGAAGCTAATATACAATTAAAAGTGGCCAAATTCTCTCCACCCCTTCCTCCCAAAAACTGCTGACGCTGATGTTCCATTTTCATTAGAAAACAGATAACTGTTGAACTGAACATCTAAGTCAGAGTAATAAATGCCTAAATAAATAAATAAAATTAAATAACTGAGCATCACGCACAAAGTAAGAAAGTAATCAATACATCTACTTAATGGTGTTCAGCAACAATAAAAAAACCCAAAAAAACCACCTGAAAAACTTCCCCTGGCACACACCCCATCTCCTAACCCCACCCACATCCCTAACTATATTAGTGAATCTGCTAAAACAGTGGAGCATGTTATTTAGACTCGTCCTGGACCGGAAACACATCACTAACCCTCACTAACTTTAACCAAACTCAAACCACTGCCTGTTTCCTCCTATGAACTCTCTCTACAAAAGCATCATGACACCCACTCTCCTGTCCTGTTTCTCATATTTCACCTATTTCACCACACGTCTGGCTTTAACAAGAACATACACTGCATCAATATTTACAAGAATTATTTCAATGCAAAATTACAAAGTAATTTAACCAACAAAGTATAGGTAAGGGGATATGTCGGTTCATGTATGCTGGTTTGCAATGTTACTGTGAATTTTATATCATATACATATAAAAGGCACTGGATGGACTGTGACAACAAATGTTCTTGTTTAACAACAATAAAGAACCTACTTATCTACCCATCTATAAATATGGGTCTGAATATCAGGCTAACCTTAAAAATTTAGATAAGACTTTCAGCTTTCATCATGTTCAACAGAACAGCATGAAAACAAAGTCAACAAACAAATAAAAAACATGATATAGGCATAAACTACTGTATTGGTTGAACTGTTATTTGGTATCTGTACTGATAGAATTTCAAGACTGGTGCATCCCATAGATAAGAAGAACATTTTTTGAAGCCATGTTCAGTATGATAAGATTAGAATGCGACATTATTTTGGTGTTGCCTTTACAGCTGGCTGCACTGGAGCCAACCGTTCCAGGAAGGAAGGAAGGAGCAGAGACAAAAAAGTGTCTAAACTACAATACTTACTTAACACTTTAAGTATGTAGAAAAGAACTGACAGCATTATAGACTAACTTCAGTTTTAATACCAGATTCTAGAGACCAGCTGCAGTTGCTGTCGACTTCAGACAGACTTCAAAGCTCTGGGAATACTGCCCTTTAATATTGAAACGTGTACAAACAAAGTGACCACAAGCTCCAGCGAGGCAGCATTTCTGCACTTGGATCTGGCCAGAAGGAGATCATGCTCTGTGTGCAGAGCCTCCAGCCAAGGAGGAGAGAGAGGACAAGCAAACAATAATACAAACCCAGCAGCTGGGATTGATGCAGAGAGAAAAAAACTCACATACTAATACTCCACACATGTACATACAGCATAAATCTGTCCAAATGAGCTTTAACGCACATGTGCAATGAGTAGGACACGCAAGTCAACTGTGACACATGTTCACTATTGGAGAGAGCAGAGACAGGGATAGCTAACACTCACAGAGATATGGATGTTTCCTGCATCCCAAATATGTAAACAGGACCGCAGGCACATTTGAAAACCATTAACATGCACAACAGAGTGATAACAGCAACGGAAGAGCAGGAGGAGGAGCCGATGTCCGACCAGCGCACTAACATATGGCAGCCACGATAACACACTGGCTCTATATGATTCAATGTGTAGATGGCAGTTTCATTTAGACACTCTCAACTGTTTTTAACACGCAGATATAAAAACCTTTAAAATCAGCTTGTGTGGTTTTTGGAGCTGTGGAAGCATTGATCAACAACAGCTGTCTGCAGCTGAGTTCAGGCAGAGTCTCACATCCCAAAGCCAGAAGAAAACTCAGTAGGGAAACCACCGAAACTATGTGCACACAGAGACAGGCACATATTCACCGCTCTGTTAGTGTTCACGTTAAACTGATTCTTATTTACTTGATTGGTCATCAATAGATGCTGACACCATCTGCTTCTCCTGTGTTTGGACTCTACATGAAGGTCTTCACCTCAGGTGTTTTCTGTTAACCCTTGGTTGGTCACGTGGCCTATTCAAACATGAATGGTCACATGGGGTGTATGCACACCCCAATGCTAAAAT
>JAPQRQ010000006.1:3143558-3155883 GCA_037367365.1 Apogon talboti
ATCCCACTTCTGTTGTGCATCAGTAGGTTCTTTTCTCCAGGACACACAACTATTGACTTCACTGAACCACATCTGAATTGGGAGGTGGGGGTCAGATTTACACTTTCTTGCAATACATTTCTTAGCGATTGTCAACAGGATTTCTGTCAGTTTCTTAGCATACTTTGTCAATTTGAGCTTGATTTGATTCCCTAGAAGACAGACTTCTGGGTCCCTCCATTTTCTGAACCGCTTCATCCATGTAAGAGTTGGAGAGGTGGCGGCGCCCAGCCCAGCGACACCCTGGGTGTGTCACCAGTTCATTGCAGGGCTGACATATACAGACAAACAACCATTCACACCTATAGGTACCAATGTCCATTAGGGTGGTTATGATTATAGAGAGAAACTAAATATGAAACAATATTTCACTACAACAAATCTTAAAAAGATGTGCATTCCATATTGTGGAGTGGTTTTGTGGAATAAAATGGAACAAAATGTCAAACTGTGTGAAACCATCCAAAAATTTAAGAAGTACATAAACCTTATTTTTCAGAGATATAGTAACAATGAATGGGAGTACAACAGTAATAGTTATTGATGACATGTTCTAATTTGTTCTCTTTTTCAATAATTTCTTCTTTATGGACTGTATACTTAAGAAAATCATATAAATTTGGGGTAGGACAAAATAAGCCCGGCTTCTTCCTACTCCATTTCAGACATAAAGTGTTGTTAAAGAGACACAATGAAATAGTTGTACACTGTGTGACATTTTTGTCCTTCGTTTTTGGCTAACATTGCTTTCAATATTCTGGAGTGTTCCATTTAAATTTGTAATTTCTCTTTGCCTTTTGTTCAGCTTTCTATTCTATCCCTACTTATGTTTGAAATAAAGTTTACCATTAGAACTATAGGTGATTTAGATTTAGACCACTTATCTTTGGATGAAGGGAGGCAGCCCAGGGCCTTGTCGGTGTGAGGGGATACTGCTAACCGCCTGATACAATATAAATAATGTCAAATCCAAACTTTTCTCTATGTTTTACAGTGAAAAAGGTTAAATTGCATAAATTATTTAGAAATTTGTAATTTCTACTAACTAATGTTTTCTGATTACAGAGCTTTTCGCTGATGAAGAGGAACAGACACTGATTATCAAGTGTTCAAAAGAAGACCATTCAGTGTGGAACATTCCTATTTTACTGGGCCTGGATTCAGTACCCCAGTTCAGCCGTGACTCAGCCTGCCAAGCATATTTTGCTTGATTAGTTCTTTTCAAAGCAACTTGTTCAGCAGAGCCCAGGACCTGCACTGATTCACCGAAGCTACCGCTGAACAATGTCAGTGTCATATGAACCTACAAATGACTCACTTTAATTAGGACAAATGAAAGGCCATATTAAAGCTGAATGAGAATCTTTTGTTTGTCTGTTAATTACCACGTTGCTCTTCATTAGGATATATTCAACAAATAAATATCAATATATGACTGAAAATAGAAGTAGAAATAGGTGCAGCGCTGCATATATCACTAGACAAGTTTTCAAGTTATCTGAAAAAAAAAGTGTTATATGAAAATGATGTTTCTTTTTTCATAAAACCATTCAACCTATACCGTTTGGTGCCCTGAACATTTTCAGAAATGGAGTCAACACAAAAATGGTGTCCATGACCTCTGTTGTACTTTCCACTACAATACAACCATAAATACAACTTATAAAACATGTTAATTGTTCAGGTGCATAGTTGATGGTGAATTCCATGACAGTTTGATAAGAAAATCACAGTATCAAAGAACATAGACCAGATCACAGAGGTGACACTAGAACTACTGCTCTGCACTGATGTTACCATGGACAACCAGACTCTTTCACTGTGTCCACTGTATAGTATCCTTGCTGATTAAAACATGAGAGTAGATATCAGCTTTTCCGTGTCATCTTTTGTTCAAAAGACATGATAAACAACACAATTTGGTTATAGCATAAATATGTTTTCTAAACACTGAAGACATGCTCTTAAATTTGGCCCCTGTGCTATACGGTAAACACCAGTTTTTAGGTCAGAATGTGAGGGGAAAAAATCTAAATTGTTTTGCATTTAACACACAAACCTTTTACCATGCGCAACATCTTGTTATAATAATGACTCATTCACTGTGACAGCTACTAATTTGAACCGATATGATTATATTCCATCACATTTCTGTCCACATTGCGCAGCCCTAAGCAGATAAACACTATATTGAATCCTGATTAATGTACAGTATAAAACAGAAGATGTGCTGGTTATAATGTAACTGTGCCCTGATGCTCAGCAGAACTACTGACAGCACTAGGTGTTGGAGGTCGTTGCTTAACAGACATCTTACACTGTGCCTTATTATCTCAGCTCAGTCAGGAGTTCTACAAACAACCTAAGATGAAACTGAAACAACAGCAAAGAAAAGGGGTATTTTGCAACTCTGGTATCTTGCAGTTTCCATCTCTGTTTGTGGTCAGACACATTTTTCCACAACCAACACATCTAGTTGCCCCGCCCCCAGAGAAGAAGAAGTTCCCCTCACATCTTACACTCCAAATGTTTTCCGCTGCAGTCATAACGTTCATGACAACATGACGAATTGCAGTGAATTCATTCTCCCTTTGGGTTCCCACTCCCCCTGTGTCTCCTCTAAAACAAATGGAGAATCAGTTGAAGAGTTCTGACTACGACACTGAAACGGGTTAAACAGAACGGTGTCAGAATGGGTCCTGACCTTTTCACAAAGACTAACCACACAACCAACGAACGTGATGACAATCAGCGTGAGAGTTCACACATTGAGGTCAAATTAAAAACACCTTTCATACAGGTACTTCTTTTTCTTTCTTTTTTTTACACAGTAAGCTCTTGACACTGTCTTTCACTACCACAGACATGTTTCTCAAAGTCTATTTAGGGTTCCCTAAGTGTTCACATTCACACCCTTGGGCGCTGTGAACTTCTGCTGATGTACAAGTCACTGCTTAACGTGATCTGGGAGACACTTTCTGCTGGAGTAGGAAACGGCAGGAAATGGTGTTGATGCTTTTGCGGAAACATGACAAATTCATGATAATTCACAGATTATATGAGAGCACAAAAAAGTTCATCATGTCGCATGCATGTGATTTGTGTCTGAAAGGTCTGACCAGCATATTTTTTATTTTTTTTCATTTCATTGTTGTGTTCTTGTTACTTTTGAATGAGCTGTGACCGAATCCATCATGTTACAATGGAACACATGTTACATGTTCTTATTTTGTACATCTTACAGAGGAAAGCCTCTGGCATTAATGTGCATTATTGTTAGGTCTGGCTGATATGGCCAAGAATTTTACAATAAGTTAATACCAATAATTATCATGATAATGTCGAATCATTGTTTCGTTAAAGCCTGATTTTTGGTCCTGAATCAAAGTGGACGAAACCAAATGGTTACTAGTCATTTAAATTATTTGTAAATGACACAACAAAATGTAAATGATGTAAAACATAAGGCAATAAGAGAAATGAGAAAAAAAACCACATCTATAAACTGAACATTTATATTCACAGAATTTATAAAAAGTACTGTTTCGTGTTAGCACCCACGTAACATGTCTTTTGTTCAAACAATATGAACATGAAATGTACTCCACTAAACTTCAGCTGTTTAACATCAAGGTTTATTCAGAAACCATCAAACATTTACTTTTTATCATGTGAACAGGGGTCATATTGAATACTGACTTTAGTCTACAGTACTCATTTAGTTCTGATTAACTGAGAGTGATGTACATATATTTGTACAGATACCTCCTCTGTTTTCTTGTTACTTAATAGAGACTGGTTCATAAATACACCTGCTATTTAAAACCATGCACAAACAACAAAGTTAAAAGCAGTCTCACAGTTTTGCACAGTACCGTAAGAGTTTGTTATGGTACAGCCCTGTTTGTGTTACATAAGGACAGGACACATCCATACAGTCAAATAAACAAAGAGACAGGACAAACAAACACCACTGATGAGTTCACTTACATTAATGAGTAGGTCTGCATCTGCTGAAGCTACAATTACTCTGCTGTGTGTGTGTGTGTGTGTGTGTGTGTGTGTGTGTGCGTGGGCGTGTGTGTGTGTGTGTGTGTGTCACTGTACTGTATAGTGTGTTCTCTTCACAACCTGGGACTACAAATTAAGGTTAATAGTAGTCTGAAGCCAAAACACTGAAATCATCTTGGTAACATTTGGTAAAAGTCACAACAGTACAGTTACTAGAATGACTAATGTTTTCATAACTCTTTAAATTCCCCACAAGTCTTGAGTGTGTCAAATGAAATAAAGCTGCAGCGGCTCAGGTTAACACATGCACAGACAGATGAAGTGCACATATTGTTCTGCTTTCTAACATCACTGTACCAGATTTATTACCATTACAAGATCCATACAAGTCTATAAAATCCATTTGATCTCCTGTGCAGAGTCTACAGTCCAACTGGCAATAAGAAGCTTTGCACTGGTTTTGGGATATAATTTGGTCAATAAATAGGAAATGCCAGTATTTATAAAAAAAACAAAACAAAAAACAAAAACTCCAACAATTGGTCTGAGGTGGTGACAAAGAGCAGTTCCCACCTTCTACTTAAGGCAGAAAAACCAAAATACCCATCCCCTGGCCTTTAAAATGAGGACAAGGTAGCATGTGTTGAACAGAGAAGTGCCCACATCAAACTTTTCCCACAAACTCAAAAAAAAAAAAAAAGTGTCACCTGACTCATTGTACAGTGTAACTTAATAGGCTTTTCAGACGTGGGATATGGAACACTGCTGCGTCACAGAGCAGCTAAAGTGACCGTTTTCTTGTCTTTCAGATCTCAGCTTTTAGAATAACACCCCTCACAGGTTCATTCAGACATAAGAGATCATTTACAAGGAGGTCACAGTCGCATACGATTTCACAAGAAGATAGGAAAAAAAGAGAACGGTCGCCAGTCAGAGGAGGGAGTTTGTTTTTGTTGACAATGGGACACAGACAGTTCACAGCCATTAAATGGGAGGACATTACAGGACACTACTACCATGTCAGTTTTTCAATGATAGGCTTTAAATGACTGCGTTAAAATTAGAGCTATAACAATTTTTTTTTTCCATTTTCAATTCATCTGTTTCTTTAAAAAATACTCAAACTGATTAGGAAAATGAGGCAGATTTATTTAATAGTTGCCAACAGTTACGCAGTGAAGTTGTAATTAAAAAATGTGTATTTGAGGTGATACAACCAATGAGTACAGTATACTGAGGCGCTTACAGTTGATTTTATTGTGTAGTCCTAATTAAAAATGTGCAATGGTACTGAATTTATTTCCTCACAACCTGACAACACCTTAAAAATGTGGACATAGATTCAAATTTCAGACTGAAGAGGAATATTACACTCTGATCTAAAGGGGAAAAAATATGATCTATTCTGATTTTTGCTGTGAGGTGTGCCATGTTCACACATCATGACCACTGTAAAGCGTTTTATCTATTTGTTTTATTTATTTATTTATTTATTTATTTATCTATTAATGTTTCATTACTATAGTGATGTCAATGTATAGATTCTTCAGGTACTAACAGGGCTGTCACAATATTCAATTCTGAGTGGATTTTAGGGGTATGAACTCTCATACATTCAATTGTGATTAACAATATTATTGTCTATTATGTTGATTTTATGTCACCAATGCAGAACATGAATAATAATCTTATTATCCACATACCATTTAGTTGCATCAAATTTTTAAACTTTACTAAAAATTTACAATTAATGAAAAATTCAACCAATGTGCAAATCAAAATAAGCCATGTCCTAAGGTAAATAACAAAACCAAAAAGGGCAACTTATGCAGTTATGGTATGTGTACATTTTTAGCTTTTATTGCCGTTTCCGTTTTTACCACCTTTGACATTCACCTTTGTGCTGCACATGCAAAACACCCCATTGGTTTTCCGTATGCTTTCCACGTGCTGTGGTGTTTAATTTTGCAATTAACCTTAAATCTATGACGCTTACTAAAATGAAGTTGTACAAATGCAACAACCTTCAACATGAGTGTAACAAGTGGCAATGTTTGGTGTTTGTTCTCTGTAAACTCATAGCAAAAGAAGGAAACTAGTGTAACTGGATGTTGCTATGACAGCAGTGTCAGATGGTAAAAAAATAAATGTGGAAATAGTAATGAAATATGTCATTAATGTTAATTTCACCCAACTGTTTTTATACATGTGAACTGAGACTCTTACGTAAAAAATCTTAGTTAGCTCAAATAGTTAAGATTTGTTGATAATGTAATAACTGTGATAAATATAACCACAATTTAAAAAATTTCATAGAATTTAAAGAACCTGAAATAAAGAAGAGAAAAAAAAATACAAGGAATGACATGTTTTGTGTCCTGTATGTATTACCTTTCGCTGGATTCTTTCTGTTAATGTCATTACACTTGCGTCATGTTGAAACAGATACGGTCATCTTGCTCACACCAAACTCTAAGACTTGTGACTTTCATTGAAAAGTGAGCAGGGTGCTTATTCAGACGTGAAGCTGGTACATACAATGGCTGGAATTAATGAACGGTCTGCATGTCTGAGAGCAGCTTAAGCTTTCTGTTACACTCACACCAATCCCATCTGAAGGGGATTTTAACAATGCTAAGCAAGAAATTGCTGGCATTGACTTGGATTTTCCTCAAACACAGGAAGTGAAGTGTTATATCTTACAGACTTGTCTGGGGAGTATTTCACTTGGATAACCCAAAAAAAACACCCAAAAAAAAACATAAAAACAAATACATGGAAGGAGTTCTTGTCTTTGTATTTGGGAGCAACAAATCAGCCAGAAATGTTTGGACAGAAGTCCAACAGGGGAAAGGTCGACTTTGGAAAACACACGCTAAGACACATTCCTCAGAGTCTAACGTCACTGAACCTCTAATCCACCACAAAATACACTTAACAGAGCACTTTGCCAGTTTGGACCATTGTATTCATTTTCATTCATTAATAATACAGCACCTTCTTTGTGCCAAAGAAGAAGAGCTTCAAAATTTACTCTGAGGGCATCATGGGGGAATTCTAAACTAATGGAAACTAAATCAGCTCCTGTCTTGCATTCCCAGCTTATGTCTCCAGATATCATAAAGAATATGAAGTCATGATACTCCCAGGAAACTTAGTGAGCACTGGTAAAATTGGAACACTTTCATGACACGGCAAGGCCAGTGTGATCATTTGAACAGCCATACACATGCAATCCAGTGACACAGATTGAGGCCTGAGTCATCTTATCATTAGGGGGACCTTGAAAACCAGGTCTGCACCGCCTGAAAGAGATAAAAATAAACCTAAACTTTATGTCCTCTAGCTCAGACAGACAGAAGGCAAGCCAAAGAGCAGGGCTGTGCAGTGCGTCACCTGATAGCTCAGCTTGAGGAAAAGGATTTAATAAAACATATTCTGTTCCAAAAATAGCAGATGACTTCCCAAGATATAAGGAGGGTTTGACGTCTGAGGAGGACATCACCGCTCGAGCTGAGAGCACCAGCAGGCTTATGCATATGTGTGCTCCAAGACCATCATATATGTTTACAAGGCTGGTTTAATGTTCAGTGATGCTTATTAAAATATAATGGTAAGAAATCACTAACTACAGATATCAAAGAATGAAATCCCACAAAAAAAAAAGATGCACACAAAAACACCTGGCCTCTCTGTGGACGTCATCTAACCTTTAATTTGATGGAATTCTGAACAGGCGTCATCCCTGCTGGATCTTGTTATCTATAAGTGAACCAAGGGATGTGGCGCCCTGATCCGTCTGATGGACAGAGGACGTCTTCTGCGCTGCCCTACCCACCGCCTACTCTCGTCTGGAGAAGAGGGACACCATTGGAATGCTGTCCAGTGTTCGGTACCAGTATCCACCACCGAACTGGCACACATTATTTAACCTTGGACTGAACTCTGAACTGTGACGGCATCATGGACATTTCATCAGCTGACGCCACTGTCAGGATCACAAACATCACTTGAAGGACATGAATTATGAGCACTGCCTCCAACCAAGGCTGTGTACGCAATCTCACGTTGTAACACGCAACAACAAATTCAGTTTATTCAATGTAGACTTTGTTACATACTGACTCACATACCTCACACAGACTCAGGTCCGAGTCAGGAATGTAAGGTATGACCTGAGTCAGGTATGTGGAGGGTGGACAACCTGGTACTATGCTGTCAATACAACAACTAGACACTAAATGTGTGGTTGCTCAACCAGTCAGAGCTCACTATCCTTCACAATCTTTGTAAAGATATTAGTTAATAGGCATTTCTGTCTTCTGTCAAGTTATGAGGAATCCCAAGTCAGCTTCAGTTACTGCCCAGCCTGATACACTACACAGCATAAAATGACTGTTGCACCCTGATGTCCTGCATCCATTGGGTTGGGTCATTAATTGATGTGCGACAATGCACTTTTTTCAATCATGATCTGCTTTGTGTATTTGGATGTGTGCCGATACAATATGGATTCTGATAACAGAGCTCTATGTATTAGATCGTGACTTGGCATTGTGTGTTAGGTTGGCTTAAGTAATTCTTCTATTACAAGTGCAAACATAGAAACAAAAATACATTTAATTGAAATGTATTCTGAATCAGTTAGTCCTAAATTATTGATTTGAAAAGAAATCGCACTATGAGAATCTAACTGCATGTAATCACAGCCACAAAGTTTTATTCTGGTGTGTCATCAACTTAAGGCACAGAATTAACCTCAGTTATCAACAGCTGATATGATGTCATGTGTGTCATTTAAGTCACACCAGTATGGTAAGAAACTTGAAAATCTGTCTTGCTTTTTGGTGTTCGGTGGTCTGATAACTGATTGGTGATTTACATCAGTAACAACACCCAACAGCAATATGGGATCAGATAAGATTGTTTGCACATGAATTGAACAGATGAGCCTCGCTGTGTTATTCCGAGGTGTTGTGTGATATGACAGAAGAAAGTTAAACCTTAAAATACTACATTTTAGAATCAAACAACTTTACTGTCTGTCATGACAGTAGGGCTCAGAATAACTGTCTGTACTTGTGTGTGTTCTGTACTCACCCTCCTGGTGTTGTCCAGGACCTTGGGGTCAGGCCGGCCATAGTTTGGGGGGTTGGCGTGGGGGTCGTAACCCAGCCTGGACAGCATGGGGGCAATGACGGCCATGTCCCTCACCACGTCAGCTGGGATCTTCCCCACCCACTTGGACAAGGCCTCCACATTCACGGGTTTGATGACCTGGTCTGTGGACCTCTCCACCCTAAGAAAACACCAGACTGTCACTCATGAAGCCCTGTACGTTTCTGAAGGTTTTTGAGTTGAATCATAATAAGGTATTTTTAGGTTGAATATATTTTTTTATTTTATTCATTTATTTCAAGCACTTATAACACAAATAACCCACATACAACAGCATCTGACAATGCAGTTACACTCAACAGAACACATGCAGGCACAACATTCCAAATATATTCATTTACACTTGAGAAGGAGCGGGAAGAAGAAAACTAATTTAATCCCACCCCCATTTCTCATCAGTAACCCAACATAATGAAGATTCAAGTACTCACTCCTGTCTTTCAACTTCAAACCAGGACAATGAACAAATGGGCCTATACCAGATTATAATAAACTCATTCGACATTATTTACATTATTTAGCCAATATGTGAGAAATAGAAAAAAAATAAATTCATGGTGGAGTTACCACAGGTAACAGTTACTTTACATAATAATAATAATAATAATTACATACCAACAATGGTAAGAAAGCTACAATACCACAGATGGTAAAGAATAGCACATACCAGCAATGGAAAGAATACCAGAAGGTAATGGACAACACATACCAACTTGGTGAGGAACAACAAGCACACATCAACACTGTAAGACAGAATATTGATGTGACATAAGTATTAAGACCCTCCATCTTTATATTGTGACCAGACCATATGTTTATCTAGCAGTTTAAGTCGGTGGATATTTTGACATTGCTTGTGTTGGATATCCAGACTGTTCTAAAGTCTCACTCCAATACAGACACACAAAAAACATTACAAATATATCTCAGTATTTTCTGTGAAGTGGAATTCAGAACCACATCTTTTAAATAGATAAATAAATAAATAAATAAATAGGCAGCCTGATTAAAGTAAAAGACAAAGAACACTTCCTGCTCTGTTAAAAATAGTCACCTACAAAACATGACAATGATACTATATACGGGAATACTGCCTATATTAAATAAAAATAGCAAAACCCTGACAAAGCTTTACAGAAGAAGCAGGTTGGGTTATATAACGCAACCTAAAACTATATTGAGAGTTCTGCTCAGTCTCTGCATTTCAAGCCACTAATGTACAGCAGTATAACCCTTACTATAGTTTATTTTACACATACTGTAAAACAAATGAAGAAGAGCCATTTGTTGTAATGGACCAGAGGAGCACATGGACAAAGCTGCATTTATTTTTCTCTTTCAAACTTTTTGAACAAACAGGACAGATATTACATAAATAACTTGCAATGCGTGTAGTTTCTCCAAATTGTGGAAACATTATAGAAATAGTGATAAAATATACCATTTCTGTTAGTTTCATTCAATCAGCTTTTACACAAGAGAGTGAAGACAATTATGAAGATTACGTAAAATAATTGTGCCCAAGCTCAAATCATTGTGATAAGGTGATTATGTAATCGTCATAACAGGCCTAATCCTGTCAGACTTACTGAGTAAAACAGTTAGTACATATTGGACACTGTTGAGTTTCCGCTGCATGATGTTACAGTTTGCAATCAGCATTTGTCCTCAAAGACCTCAGTCTCCTAGAGACGTCCTTCCAGCCTCCATCTCGCAGCAGGTCACTGTTAAATATGCAGAAATAAATGCCCTTTCAGTGAACCAGATGATTACCCCATCCCCATGCCTTACAACACCTGCATTATGATTTCTTATCCACTATGAGCCTCTGAAACAACAAATACACTGAAAACTAAAATCAAACTGGAAACACAAACACACTGAGGTGTTTTCAGACAAAGCTACTGTCCATTAATTCACAGTAGAAAACCTGCAGCTTTTAAACTCTTTTCAACTGAAAGGGTTCTATCTGCACTCTTCTCTTTTACTTTATTTTAATTGATTATTATTTATGATTTATTGATTATGTTTTAATTGTAATTGTGCGTTTTAACTTGTCTCTTCTCCATTTTTGTAAAGCATTGTGAACTGCCCTGTGTATGAATTGTGATATACAAATAAATTTGCCTTCTCTTGCCTTTTCAAGATAAGAGACATTTAGATAAATGATAAAATAAAAACAAAAAAACATCACACATTCACTGTTTAGAGAGTAAAATGAATAGTGCTCTGCATGTCCTTATCCTCCATCAGCCAGCCTGTTTTAGATTTTTAAAATGAATCCACCATTATGTTGTACGGCAGGTGAATTATTCATAGTCTGAAATTAAATATTAAGCGGTGGGGAATGGTGGACTGGCTTTTGTTTTCAGTGATGAGCCAAGAAAAGTCTCTTTGTCTCATAAATCTATATTGTATAAGCACCCATGTGCTAAAAATGTTTGCAACAAACATAATTTGGAATACAAAAGTTTGGTTTGGCATGAAATTTACAGAGATTAAAAGAATCACTGACATCATAGTGGCATAGTAACTTCTATTACTGCCTTTACAGCCCCTATGGATGAAGTCTGTGTTGATGTTGGTTTCACCTCTGTCAAATTTTATCAAAAGACTGACAACAGCAATGACAAAAAAAAGTGAGAAGCGATGGTCTTTAGACTCTGAAATGAAAAACACTGGAACTCAAGTATTGCATTTAATGATTTCCTTCCACTCCATCTTAGAGGCAAATACTATCCTTTTTACTCCACTACATTTGTCTGAAAGCATCACTTTTCAGATTACAGTTTTCTTACCCTGACTTGAAAACCATGTGTGAACCAAATAAAAAATGTTTTAATGTTTGAGAGAAGTGAAGGATTAAAGGTCTATTAAATAAGAGTTAAGTTATACTTCCTCCCACTCCTTTTCGAATGTGCAAATGACGTCATATTTTGTTTTCATGTACCGTATTTTCCGGACTATAAGTCGCACTTTTTTTCATAGTTTGGTTGGTCCTGTGACTTATACTCAGGTGTGACTTATATATATTAAAATATATCATTTCGATAGCGATCGGGGGCTGTTATGTTTAAAATGGACTGTTTCCCTTTAA
>JAPQRQ010000006.1:3183630-3198671 GCA_037367365.1 Apogon talboti
GTATCTTTAATTTTTTGGTCCGACCAGTCATTTCTCTGACACAAGATGTCATGCCATTCTGTACAGGAGTAATGCAAATTTAAAAAAAAAAAAAAATCGAAATCAATCTATTTTAAGCCACAAAGCAGTTAACCTCAAAGTTGCTTTTTTAAACTGTCATTGCCATGTCATTTTTTTTTTTTAAGGAACTGAAGGTTCTGATTTTGGTTTCATTCATCTTTCCAATCTCTGGATTGAACACTTCTAAATACTTTAAAGTCTGCAAATAATAAGTTATATCAGCTACAGACCAGTTTTGCTTTGCTACCACCGCGTTCCCTCCTGAAAACTCATTACATTAGCCACATGTGGACCGAACACGCTCACAGACAATACATATATTTATCACAGCCGGAGCAAAACAATGAGAGTCAGTGTTTAAGAGGTTATTAGATGCTAATATTTCCCTACAGAACAGATAATCAAAGATTAAACCACAACCCCTTATACCCAGATTGGAAATTCCATCTGATCAGGTCAGTCTCTCCCTAGTGAGATGGTTACATGTGGCAATGTTACTCTGACTGGGCCATTATTACTATTATCAGTGGACTTTTAGGGTCTCAACTGTCACCAATGGATTGTCTTCTTAATATATGATGCAGGCTACTTTGCCCGGCTGACTGATTCACTGAGGCAGGATCATTTTCTCCAATCTGTGATGCACTCACAGGCCACAACACTTACAACCCTGACACATTAACTGTTGTTAAACGCAACCTCAAGACACACTATTTACCCAAAGGCAGTAAATGATGCCTGGTTCACTTGGAAAAGGGCCACAGTTCAAGTAAAGCTTTAGTTTAAAGTGTCATATTGCCTTATGGCTCAGTTAAGCATACATACTTCACACATAAGACTACAAATTAGTCAAACGTGAACTTCAGATTCAATGCACTGCACTAAAAATACAACTTCTGAGAGGACCTGAATATAAATAGGAGCTGCATGGTGGTCCTGTCTTCAGTCGACACAATTAGGTGCCTCTTTAAGATTCATAAAATGTCTTCGGTGATGTCCAAGGTGTGGAATCCGACTATGTTTGTCGAAAAATTAGGCTGACGTTCCCCAGAGAGCGGCACGTAACAGAGGTATCTGTCAACACACAGTTGGCTTCACTATACGTACAATGTATTTATCTGACACAGCTTCATTTGTACGTGATAATATCAGCCAGGGTCATTCCTCCAGTCTCAACAGTTAACACGGCAAAGACGGCTAGTTATGTAATCTGTCCTGAAGAAGAAAATACTAAGAAAAGCCTGTAATATGGGTGCGCGAGGGCTGCTGCCAAAAATGCGCGTTTAATTGTCGCAGCTGCCGGGCTAAAGGGAAGGAGAGGAGAGGGACATTACAACACCGCCGCTTCACAAATACTTACCTAATGCTGCGGATACGGAACCGGGGACTCGTGTCTGTCGGTGTGAGAACCTCCAGGGAATCTAGCGGTGATGTCCGGACGTCCTCCACACTTACTTTCCGGGCATTTTCTGTGTATGCGCACCGTGTTGGTGGCACGGCGGTCAGGCTTGTTGCTGGTAGACTGGAGATGATACCAACTATACTGCTACAACTGGTCCGCTCTACTGGTGCTGAAACACGAGCCCTGATTAGTCCACATTTCACGGAGGCTTGTGTGTCACGGCTGCTGAATGGTCCATACGGAGTTGGGCGGGACTAGAAGAAATTTAAAAGCACAGTAACGTGAAGCTCTGGATGTCAGACCTATGAGATCAATGTAAACATGTCTTAATATTAAATTATATAGATTAATAATAATGTAGAAAAATATTCAACTTATCCCAACATTATAAGAAAAAGGATGAAGGTAATTAATGCTGTTTTTCTTTGGTTCTAAAACTGAAATACATTTTAAGGTTTAATATAGACTAAATGTTATTTTTAGTCTATGTATGTGGACACTATGCAGAAAATGAGTATCAATTGCAATAAAGTGACATAAGGAATATCCTTCATTCTTAGGTTATAGTTTTTTTTGTTGTATACATAAATTGTTAAGAAAAAAATTGCAACAATGAACTAAATATGAGAAAACATACATTGATGTCACTTCCATTTCCTTGAGGGATGTTCTCCACCACTCAGTAAGGGACAGCAAAATTTGTGTGTATACAGATAGGTAAATTTAAATGTAATTCTGTGTTATTGTTGTTAATGTACTTGTTTACTGTCTGTTTGACTTCATCTAAATCATATCTGAAGAAATTCAACAGTAGTTCCCAAAATAACTGGGAAAAACACCATAATCTAAAAGTACACAATGTCCTTCTGTAGTTCTTTCTTTTTGGGCCAAATACAAAGACTAATTATGAATACAGATGAGGCTGATGCTGTTTAATGCTGTAATGGAAAAGTGGAGCCACTTTTCCAAGCTTTTGTGTTGAGACACAGATTTGAGCATCAGTTGGTCAGACATAACATTTGTCAGTCATGTATTTAACCTCCCTACCTTTCTGAAAACGGCCATAATTAGATAAAAACTTGTGTCACAGAGTGGATTCTCTATAGCCCTTTAAAAGCAAGGAGTAGATGCAGAAGTCTCTTGTCCTCTCAGATCATTTGAATTACAATATACGGAAACGTAATTATGGATTTTTTGCTCAGTAATACTAAAAACTATTGAGCACCTCTGCTTTAAATATAGTGTTTACAATACATGGACATGTTTACCACGGATCCTTGTCCATACAATTCTTTTTATGTCAGAGTGCACCACTCTGAATAGAAATTTTTAACAGATGTCTGAAACATTTGTGCAAATCTATTGTTGTTGGATTGAGCATCACCAATCAAAATATATTTGAAATATAAAGTATTTACTGTTGCACCATTACAGGGGATCTACAGATATGACTCACAAGTGGTTTGGAGAAAGGTTTACATCATGCATGAAAATTACTTTTACTGGTTCCTGTGCTTTTTTTCTGTTCTTTTTCAGGTAGGCTACTTGTACATACTTTACTTGAGAATTTATCTCTTATGCAGCTTTACTCTTCTACACTCCACTACATCTCAGAGACAAATATAGTACTATTCACTATTTGTTACTTTTCAGATTGCATTTTTTTCACCTTTTTGTCCAATGAAGACCATGTGTCTTTTCTTAATTGAAATAAGCTTTTTAAAACATCTCTAAGATTTGCAGGAATTGCATTGTCACAACGCCGAAAACAGGTCTGCTTTTCTGAGTGCATGTAAAATGGACTTTTTGCATACATGTGGTTCTCACAGGACAGTAATGCCATAAACATGTGATGACCTCATAGAAGATGAATGATGCCTTGCTGTAAACTAGGCCTGTATGTAAGTCCATCTGAGCTCAACATTAAACATCTACAGCAGTAAAAAAATTATGAATACAGCAGTTAAATAATTCAAAAACATTATATATAATAGTAAGACACTGGCAGGTACCATTTTACTGTGCAGTTACAGTTTTTATTTTTCATAATTCAATGCATTTTGCTAAAAATATCTAGGTTTTGAAAGCAAAACTTTTACTTGTGGAGTATTTTCAGTGTGTGCTGTTAGTAAATACATGTTCTGGATACTTCTTCCACCACTGGTATCTCCCTTCCTGTTTAGTCTGCCCTCCAAATATTTTAATGAGAATTTTTATTTTTGTTTGATTGTTCTGTTGGTTTATGCCACTAAATAATTTAATTATCATGCCTGATAACCTTTATTTACTGTACTATATTATAAGATTATTAAAAAACCAAGTATGGCTGGATTTGTCTGCAGATATTGTGTGTTGGCAGCTTTTCAACATTTAATTGGCACAAACAACAGCCTTGTGGGAATACATTTAATTAAATTAATTTATTTAAATATTCATACTTGAACATAATATCCTTTTATTGCGATGACATAATGATTTTTGCCTAAGAAAATACATGGTACAAACATTGTGTCAGATGTGCAAACATTTAAGAAAATCCTTAAACTGTACTGTGTATATTCTCAACAACTTAACCCTTAAAGACCTAGAACTAATTTTCTGCAAACTTTCAAATTACTTTTTCTTTACATTTAACCTTTCCTAAGTGATTTATCACCACTTATCATATTATTCTCAGAATTTTTCATTGAAAATCACCTATTTTCTTATATTCAATTTAATGGTCAAGGCAGACGACCATCTTCCAGGAGTTGGGGTGTGCTCAAGGTTTCTGCCTGTTAAAAGGAAGTTTTTCTTCGCCACTGTCACCAAATGTTTGCTCCTGGAAGTTTCTGTTGGGTTTCTGTAAATTAGCTTGAGAGTCTGGTTTTGACCAGCTCTGTATGGAAAGTGCTATGAGATAACTGCTGTTATGATTTGGCGCTATATAAATAAAATTTGATTGTTTGATTGATTGATTGAATGGTCATGTAGATACTCAGAAAATTTCAGTGTAAACGTCAAAGGTTATTATTTCAAAATAGAGGAAAAACTATAAAAGCACTGGGAGACCGTCCATCCGTAACACCGACTCTCTCCCTATATTCAAATCCAGACTTCAGACTCACCTTTCCAGGATGGCATTCCCACTGTAAATGTTGCACCTCTTTTGCCATGTACAGCACCTCTTCACTTTTTTTTGCCTTGTAATTACTTCTTTTTTATTATTTATTTCTTTTGTATTCTATGTATTGTCTTTTTAAACTACTGTTGTACAGTGTCCTTGGGTGACTTGAAAGGCGCTTATAAATAAAATTTATTATTATTATTATTATTATTATTAGACCTCCGCCAAGGCAGCTCAGTTCCCCACCATGCTTCTGTAGCATATAATACCGTTGAAGTGGGTTACCTAGCAACAGATAAACAATAGGGCCACGTTGCCATGGTGTCAAATGTCACGTGCAGAAACAGACATGCCAGCTGAGAGGTTATTCAACTGAAAATGCCATAAAAAAGTCCTAGATCACCCCCAAACTCTAATCATTTGTTCCTTGTCCCATTTCGGACATTTCCTGAAAATTTCATTAAAATCTGTCCATAACTTTTTGCGGGGCCATATCGCAAAAAATATATATTCATCCTGGATCCAGAGGATGATCTGGATCACCCCCAAAATCTACTCACCTGTTCCTTGTCCCATTTCGGACATTTCCTGAAAATTTTGTTAAAATCTGTCCATAATTTTTTGTTGCTGACTAACAGACAGACAGACAGACAGACAAACAAACCCTGGTGTTTACATAACCTCCTTGGTGGAGGTAATAATGAAAAAGGGATTTTTTTCAGCAAAAACAAGCATCATTAATCAGTGGTTAAACAAGCCTCTGTAACCACTGTCGTATGTCAAACTACATGAGCTTTACTGGTGAATCAGTGCTGCAGAAGATGACACTGTCTCCATGTTCACTACACAGCTTCTGAACATCCAAATGAGTCTAAATATCTGACAATGAAACACTGAGAGACTGCATTTTATCTGAGTTATTTTATTATATTGATCGGATTAGTAGTTCAAAAGTTCTTAAGTAAATGCTTTTGGTCACTGATGACTGTCTAGGTCTTTGAGGGTTGAGGTATAATTATACAAATACAAACTGTGTGTGAATATTATCACACTGTAGGCATATCTCATTCATGACAGCGACTGACAGGTTTTTGATCATGGTTTGTGGGAGTATGTACTAAGCAGTGCTATTAATCTTCAAGTGTTTTTCATCGTCAAACTATCTCTTTCTCTAACATTTTGTAGCATTTATCTTTGTTCTGTGTTACAAGTATCATTGATTAGGCTGGAAAATGTACTACCTCTGATGAGGCTGCATATGTTTGCCAAAAGCTGAACGGAGGTTTGCTGCTGCTGAAATCGCTTAAAATGGAAATGCTGCGAAAGTTAAAAATCTAAATTGAAGGTGAAGCTGAAAAATAAAATGCAATCGTTAAACTGAAAATGATGAAGTGGAAGGTTAAATCAGCAAACAGTGGAAGGTTATAGCATGAAAAGTCTAAACTGATTAAAGATATGAATTAGGCAAATGTTGAAAATGGCATTATGTATAAGACATAAAAATATATAAAGTTAAAATATATATGTCTAAAATGATGCAAAATTTAAAAAAACAAAAAAAACCCACTTGTATTATTTTGTTGTTGCATTTCCCTCAAATGCATTACACCTAAACGACCCTCTACATATACCCGAAAATGAAAAGCTGACAAAATTACAATAATGACGTAATTCAACCGAGTTATTTTCCACCTCTGGGAATATGTGTTTTTATCATCAGAAATTTCATGCTGCACCTTTAGTGCCTGTTATTGTGAGATGAAGCTGCTCTGTCCTATAAAACAGACACGGACAGATTGTGGAGGCAGGACGCAGCTACAGTTTGCCTGAAGGTCAGAGAAAAGCCTGAGGCAGTGGCTCTAACAGCCCATCAGGACTCAGAGGGTGAGAACAAGGGCAGATCAAACTTGTCACCACGTGAAAGGGCTTGCTTTACTGTGTCGGAAGTATTTCTCATGAGCGGCGGAAGCATTAAAGGCAGCGACAGAGAAAAAATGGCCAGTGATCAATGATGCCATTATTGTGAAATGCTCTGGTTTCAGTCACAGTGAACAGTCGGCAGAGACCAGCACTCAGCATCTCCATCAGGGTTCAAAAGTGCACGTTAACTGATAGGGCAAACGTGGACGGCAGAGAGCAGACATCAGAGTGTTTTAAGGATTCAAAGAGATGGTTGGATCCTGGGGCTAATTTACCATTTTAAAATGTCACCTGTACATAGTCAGGACACTTAGGTTTTTATGGTTTTCATTCCTAAAAAAGTAATTTTTTTGGTAAATTGATATGACTGTATTTTGCAACAAATCATATCATGAATAATTAGAGGTATGAGATTAACGTTTTGAACAATTATTGGAAATTTTTATTTTCGTCCCTAAAAATGTTGATCTGTCAGTCTTTTCTCCTAAGATTGACCTTTTGCCAAGTCCCGCCCACTTAGTTACTGTTGGGATGTCTGTTAAGCTTTGGGACTCAACTTGTCACTCTATGGTGTTTTCAGTGTTATGAAAGATACAGTATATTGTTGAGAAAACAACTGTAAATTTCTAAGATAGATATGAAATAGCAGAAAGGTACACTGAAAAGAATGGAGAGGCTCACTACAGCGTTAATTTGACCAACAAAAACCTTAAGGTAAGGAATGTCTAGTGAACATCAGAATACAATTGTAAGCACAGATGTTGAGCTACATTAGAGCAACTGAAAGTAGCTTGAAATGTATATTTAAGACATTTCTGCCAACTTCTCTCTAATATTTAAGAACTCCTATATAAGAAATTTGGTATTATTATCTTTCCTTAATTTACCTGTAAATTATCTGGTTGATAATTAATTTACTTCTATAATATCATAATAGACTGGAAATATCCCTTCAAAAGTTTTCAGACATCCTCAGACTGCAATACACACAGCATATTATTTTTATTCAGTTAATGGTTGTAATAAACCTCCTAAATTCTTTGTCTGTCTATATTTAATAGTTGTGAACTGTGAGTAGATTTTAGCTTTAGAAAAGAAAAATTCTAACACCCTTCTCTAAGTCTAAAATATATCTGCTGTCGAACTACAAGTTCCATCATAGATACAGTATATTAACGCTCATATAAATTAATGTATGACTGTGTATGCCAGTGTTGTTTTGAGAGCACTTTTAGCTACATTCTAAATCATGACTTTAACAAGTGATAAAAACGATGTCATATTTCTAGTTGACAAAGAACAGACATTACACTACAATTCATGTTTTAACACAGGCTATTTAACTTTTACAGCATCTTTAAAAAATGTTATTTTCTCAGTTTTTCTAATTCAGTTTGTGGTGGTCTACTGCTTTCCGACATTTTTATGACAAACAATTCATTCAACAAGCCATGAAGTTGTTAAATAAATAATTGTATGAACAAATGAAGGGAATGTCAGTGCAGATTTTCCTGCCTGATGTTCCTGTGGTCAAGAAGAAATCTCCATAATATCAGATGACTGGATATCTGATATTTATTTAAATATTTAAACACATATTGATCAGTTCTGACCAAACTTATAGATAGCCATAGGACAGTTGACACCTTCATGCCACTATATAAGGTCCTCTGTGTTATATTGTGTTGATTGTAACAACATTGAGTTGTTTGGTGTCTTGATATGGTCTGGAACAACTCCCATATTTCCCACAAGACTCGTTTACAGCTCAGCAGTAACAATGCACACTGTGGAAGTTGGTGCTGACTACACTACTTTTGAGATACGGAGAGCACAGTAGGCCATTGCAACACTGCTGACTTATGAATCTGCATCTGGAGAGTCCCCGCATTCAAGGTGGGATAAGTAATCATCCACTGGGGGAGGGGGGGCATACAGAGCCGAAATGTTTCCCCTGGAGACTTTTGCCCAGAATGGCCTAGTGTGAGAACGGATAGGAGTCAGGGGAAAATGGGAGGAAATGTATGGTGTCCAACAATGCCCATCTCCTTTGGGAGGCAGTGCAGAGGTCAAGGTGATGAAGTAAAACAAATCCCTTATAGAAACACTAACAAAGAAAACTGCTGGTGTACAGTCTTTAGGTTGTCCTTTACAAAACAACACTGTAATCTACAATGGAACTGTTAGAATGTGTGACTTCACATCAGGGCAGGACAATGATGCAGTGGTTTGCACTTTCGCCTCACAGCAAGGAGGTCCTGGGTTAGATGCATGTTTTCCCCATGTCTGCTGGGTTCTCTTCAGCTTCTCCAGCTTCCTCCCACCATCCAAACACATGTACCTTCATAAGTTAATGAATTTAAGCCACGGATGTCAAACTCACTTTGGTCCAGGGGCCACATACAGCCCAATATGATCTCAAGTGGGCCGGACCAGTAGAATAACAACATAATAACCTATAAATAATTTCAACTCCAAACTTTTCTCTCTGTTTTAGGGTGAAAAGAGTTCAATTAAAATGAAAATTCAATTAAAAAGCTAATAAAAATTACAGTATGAGTGTGTTTACTTTTACAAACCATCCTTTAAAAATATGAATCATATAAACAGTTCTTAAGAAAAATAAGTGCAATTTTAACAAGATTGCACCTCATTTACACATATGCATTACAACTTACATATCACAGTGGATCTACAAAGACACAAAACATTTAGTAACAGGCAAAATATTGTACTTTTGCACTTATTGTTTTAAGACATTTCAGCTTGTTTATATTTGTTCAGGTTATTCACATTTTTTGTGAAAGGATAGCCTGTGAATGTAAACATTTTCATGTAATTTTACTTTTTTTACACCAAAACAAAGAAAGAAAGAGAATTGTTATTATTTATAGGTTATTATGATAGTATTTTACTGGTCAGACCTACTTGAGATTAAATTGGGCTGGATGTGGCCCCTGAACTACAATTGTTTTCTCTTCCCTGACTGTTAATCTCTCAGGCTAACTTTTGCATTTCATAAATTCATCCCACGGGCCGGATTGGACCCTGTGGTGGGCCAGTTTTGGCCCACGGCCCGTATGTTTGACAACCCTGATCTAAGTGGTTCAGAAAAGGGAAGGGTGGACTGTGCGTATCACTTGCTTCTAATTAAACCGAGAAACAGATTAAAGGATTGGCTGACACTTACCATAGATGCGTACATATCTTTATTGTACTGCTTTCTCAGCCTTTGGCACTTTTGAAATAATTTTCACTGCACCTTTTCAAACAGCTGCAATAGAGACATTTGGTAGGATCAGGTAGGGTACACGATGTTTATCTAGTGATGACCAGACAAAATAGAAAAGTCAAACCTAGTGGTGGGTCCTCTTTGTTCGTGGCTTCATAAGTGCTGCTGGTCCTGGAGAGTGTAAATTCATTCATGGAATTCTGGACTCCACTATGTACTCTAACACTTTCCTGGTGAAACATTGGTCAAAGAGTTGTACTTCAACAGGAGAATAAGTCAGATTGGTTCAACAGATCACTGCTTTTGTGAAGTGGCCAAGCATGTCACCTGTTCCGAACCCAATCTAGCATGTGTGGGACCTGACAGAAACAATGGAGGAACTTAGGTGGTCTGACATCTGAGACAGCTCAGAGGAGTGGAAGAAGGCCAGGAAACACCTGTGCAACTCAGTGTCCAATGGTGTCAAGAATATTCTGGAAAACAATGACAGTGTCAGGACCAGCTTCATGCCCAAGGTTATGATTTTGTGTTCTTCTGTGTCTTGTGTTTTCTGCTTCATTTTGTTCTGTCACACCTCTGATCTCATTTCAGTGATACTCTGTGGCCTCTCCCACCACTGTGTTTGGAGCCCTGACCTAATGTGCTGCACCTGTGTCTCACCATCTAACTTCACCGGTGTATTTAGACTGTGTCCTCATTCTCTCCTTTGCCTGTGTCAGTTCTCCTTTGTCTCTTAAGACAAATGCCACAGCCATTTGTTTCCTAGTGATCTGAGGTCCTTGTGTATAACCTCTCATGTTCTGTGACCTCGCCTCAGCTGATTCTTTTGGATTTCTTTGCCTCTTTTCATGACTCTTCTGTGTACCATTTTCTTCAGTAAAGATATTTTGCTGGCTTTGCCTTTGTCTGAGTTGTGCAAAAGAGTCTGACATAATAGTTCAGCCTCACACTGGCGCAGATTCTAAGTAGTGTAAAGGTGTACTCACTTTTATTACCACTGTTGTCAGCATTTGTGGAATAGTAGTTTTTGGATAAACAACTTAGAAACTAAGTTTTACAGCATTTGTACAACATTTCATGAGGAAGAACTGATGGTAATGTATTCTGTCATACTCATAAACTAGACAGATGTACATCAAGATAAACAGCACGTTGACACTTATTAGAATTCTATATGTATATATCTACAATACCCTAGCCATATGTTCTACGCTTATTCCCCAGATTTTCTTTAGGGTAACTGAAACACATCATTTGATGTACAGACATGAAACTGATGAATTGAACTGTATCACTTTAATAATCATCAGATAGCAAAACAGGCATCTTATTGCTCTTTTCGGTTCAATATCCTTGTTACAGCAAGACACATGAATAACAGACAGATATGTTCTCTTTCTGCGTTTTGTTGGCTGACTCATTAAGAATGCCTGTAGTTCTCTATGGTTAGTAGAAACACTGAAAAATATTCAGTCTGATAGGTATGGCAGGTGAGTTTTGGCCCGATCAGTGTCTGCATTCATGATGTCTTTATCTCAGAGGATCAGTCTGTGTCTCTTAGAAAGAATGTAGCCATGATTGGCAGAGTAATTTTGTGGGCCCCACCCTGACTGTATGTGTGTCAGTGTTCACTGTTTTGTAGTTCAGATATTTCTGGGTAGAGATATCAAAGCAACACTTCACTTAAATGTCAGATATGCTGTAACATACTGTATGTCAGCTTTTAATGACACACTTTTACACACTCAGCAAAGATGTAATTGTAAAGGATACTGAAAGGGAGATTCTTATGGTCTCATAAACACAGACACAGAATGATATTTCAGCAGGCTTTATTACAATGACTGGAATAAGATGACAGATCCGGTGAAGTCTTTGGGAAGAAGGGAGTCAGGAAGAGGGTGTTGGATGAGACACAGGAGACTGGAGGAAGGAAGTAATAGAGCAGGGAGGGTGTCCAAGTGACCAGACAGGAATCAAACAGAGGACAGATCAAGGGGAGTGTTGAGCTCAGGTACCTGGAGATGTCAGCAAAGACAAACCAGCTGAGGTACAGGCAGGAGATGGGTCTGGAAGAGAGCGGAGGGTCTCTAACAGGGACCAGCAGAAGGTGATATACTGGGTCTGGTGACTTTACAGCAGGAAAATTACGAGGCTGTAAAGACTGACAGAGTGGCATGAAACAATCTGGCAGAGGACAAGGGGAAGCTGAGGGTTTTAAAGTTCATGTAAAACAGTGATAAATATGTGTGTTTTCAGTTTGTCACACCAGATAAATTATTACACGTATCCAAATATGAGCAATGAAAACATTTTTCTAAACAAATACAATTAGATTTCAAAGGTGAAACCCCTTCCAACTGTCAAATATCTATAAGGCCTGAAAAACAGATGCTCAAAGTCGCAGATTTTTTGGACGTGTAAATAAATACGCATGTAAGCCACCACAGCCAAAATCCAGTCCAGAACTACACCACACTTAACATATCTAAGGACCTAATTCCTCTTCAGAATGAAACAGAATTGTAATTTTTTTCCATCCATTTGTGCAGGTCCACATTAGTCATTGCTGACTGTCATAACCCAAACAAGTTACCTTTCAATAACTACAATAGAGTATATACATACAGTATTTTGTTACTTAGCCAGTCAGTTTAATTGGTCTGTAAAGTCACAGATCAACTAGCATACTCCAAACTGGGTAGTTTAGTTGGTATAATAAATTGTGATAAAGTAGGAGACCCATTTTTGCTCATTTGATTTGCAGCAAATAGTGAGTAGCTCACTGGTGTCAGGATTTTTTTCCACAGTCAGAAAAAGTTGAGAAAGTAGTTCTTGACCTTAAGCACTGATCTTCATGAATTTCAATCAGGTCTCTGACCTCACAACAGCACTGAAACAGCACTTATGTAAGTATGCATAACATAAAGCTGACTCTTTGTTCTGTTGGATCACAGTGCTGTGTTTGACAGTGTAGATCACAGAATCCTGTTGCAGAGGTTGGTAAACTGGGTTTGACTATCTGGAGCAGTCTTTGATTGGTTCAGGTCTTAGAAGGCTGGAATTATTTTGTCACCATTGGCAGTTCTGAATCTGAAAGAGTGGCTAGGATTAGTGGAATCCCCCAATGTTCAGTTCCTGTGCCCCTTCTGTTCAATCTGTGGCTGACAAGTGCCAAACACATTTACATTTCAAAAACATTAACAAATTCGAAAACAAAGTTACATTTACAAAACCCAAGTACGTTTAGAAAAGAAATTTACATTTTAGGAAACAAATTTACAAAATATTAAACACTTGTACAAGGGTATAAGTGTTAATTAATACCACTGCAACGGTGAGCTGACCCAGGAGCAGCAGCTTTGCTAAACCATGTCCAACAGCATGATAAGCTATTTATGCATCTCCATAAACCAAACTAACATTTGTTCAACATAAGCAGAAGAACTAACAGTGAACTAGAAACTATGAACTTATGAATTGATGAACCTGCCTAAGGTTGGTGCTAGTTAGCTAATGATCATACAGAGCTGTGCTTAAGCTAACTGTAACAGCATTTGTAGGCATGCTTCTGAGTAAAGAAACTCAGGGCCGCCAACTCTCACGCATTGAGCATGAGACTCACGCATTTCATTGCTTACACACGCTCTCATGCCACACTTCCATTATCACACGTACCAGTGGCACTTGTAGCCTGTTTTTGGGGGTGCTGAAGCACCCCCTAAATTGAATCCCAGCACCCCTAAAATTTAAGAGCTTTTTTTAACTTTATGTCCATTTTCACAAGATATAAAAATGCCAAAACCATATACAGTACATGGTTGAGACGTAATATTTTAACAACAAAAATACAGCAGCACCCCCAACCCCCCCTCATATAAAAAATGGTTTGATCCACCTGGCCCCTCCCATCTTTCCCGACCTGGACTCGAGGCTCAGACCAATACACTGACAGTGCTTTCCAGAGTTGATGATACACAGTAGTTTGTAAGTACCTGGCTTAAACCAGAATATGTGACACATTTCTGTGCTTCTACCACTCAACACTAACATTATTGTCATCACCACTCCTTATTTGTGCTGCATTGAAACGTAGATCACTGATTATATTGTTAGGTCAGAGTTAGCTGATGTTTTTCAGAAGAACATCAGAAGAACTAGGAAAAGTTCCCGGTGGTTCAGTCAACCTCTCTTAGAACTTAAGTGAGAGGACATGTACATGTGTTTATATTAAAGTCAAGAGACAGACAGCCAGGCTCATCATGGATACAATATTAATAAAATAAACAAATAAATAAATAAATAAAAAAGAGTATAAGATCAAATAGTGTGATTTCATTTTCCACAGTAACCAAATATCAGATTAGAATGATGCTGTAAGTGGGATAAATGTAACCCTAACCCTAACCCTAGTCCCTACCCCTAACCTTACCCCTAACCCTAGCCCTAATCCTAAACCTACCCCTACCACTAACCCTAGCCCTAACCCTACCCCTTACCCTACCCTTACCACTAACCCTAGACCTAACCCTAACCCTACCCCTTACCCTACCCTTACCACTAACCCTAGCCCTAACCCAACCCTACCCCTACCCCTAACCCTAGCCCTAAGCCTAACCCTAAGCCTAAGCCTAACCCTAGCCCTAGCCCTAACCATACTAACCCTAACCCTAACCCTAGCCCTAAGCCTAACCCTAAGCCTAACCCTAGCCCTAGCCCTAACCATACTAACCCTAACCCTAAAACTACCCCTAACCCTAGCCCTACCCCTAACCCTACCCCTACCCCTAACCCTAACCCTACCCCTAACCCTAAACCTAGCCCTAAGCCTAACCCTAAGCCTAACCCTAGCACTAGCCCTAACCATACTAACCCTAACCCTAAAACTACCCCTAATCCTAGCCCCACCCCTAACTCTAGCCCTACCCCTAACCCTAGCCCTACCCTTACCCCTACCCCTACCCTTACCCCTAGCCCTAACCCTAACCCTAACCCTAACCCTAGCCCTAATCCTAACCCTGACCCTAACCCTAACCCTGACCCTAACCCTAATATTGTTAAAGTTGCACTTACCTCTCTTAGGATATTTTAGGTTGTTTATATTTGTTCAGGTTATTCAAATTTTTTTGCGAAATTACACTTTGTCACATGAAAAAGTTTACAAAGAGAAAAATTTGGAGTTGTGAGTATTTATTTCATATTATGGTAGTATTTATTGGATATTATGGTAGCATTTTTACCAAATTGACCCACTGGAAATTGAATTAGTCTGTATGTGGCCCCTGAACTAAAATGATTGTTAATATCTTAGTGTAATTTTA
>JAPQRQ010000006.1:3215240-3241193 GCA_037367365.1 Apogon talboti
CTGGATGGTTCATATGGTAAGAGGAGGTCACTGATGTATTTGGGCCCTGAACCATTCAGAGCTTTATAAACTAACAAGTATTTTGAAGTCTATCCGCTGAGAGACAGGAAGCCAGTGTAAAGACCTCAGAACTGGTGTGATATGGTCGTTCTCGTGAGGACTCCAGCAGCAGCATTTTAAATCCACTGCAGTTGTTTGATGGACTTTGTAGTCAGACCTGTAAAGACACTGTTACAGTAATCCAATTGACTGAAGATAAATGCATGAACCAGTTTTTCCAGGTCCTGCTGAGACATAAGTTCTTTAATCCTAGAAATATTCTTCAGGTGGCAGTAAGCTGTGTTTGTAATGGTTTTAATGTGGTTTTGAAAGTTCAGGTCTGAGTCCATGATTACACCCAGATTTCTGGCCTGACAGATAGTTTTTAAATTGTAATAATTGAAGCTCTGTGCTGACTTTTGATCGCTCGTCTTTTGGTCCAAAAACAACTACCTCTGTTTTGTCCACGTTTAGCTGAAGGAAACTGTGGCACATCCATTCATTTATTTGCTCTATACATTTAGCCCGGACTTGTATGCCCATGGTCACCTGGTGACACTGAGATATAGAGCTGTGTGTCATTGCGATAGTTATGATAGCTTATTTTTTGTGTCTTATAATCTGAGTCAGTGGAAGCATGTAAATGTTAAATAAAGAAGCCCCAGGATGGAGCCTTGGGGAACTCCACACGTTATTTTTCTCTTTTCAGATTTAAAATTACCTATTAACACAAAATAGTCCCCATCTTTCAGATAAAAAGCAAACCAGTCTAGTGCTGTACCAGAGAGTCCCACCCAGTTTTCCAGTCGGTCCAGTAATAAACTATGGTCAACACTGTCAAACGCAGCACTGAGATCCAACAATATTAGGACAGAGGTTCTGCCACTGTCTGAGTTTGAGCGGATGTCATTAAACACTTTGACCAGAGCGGTCTCAGTGCTGTGGTGTGCTCTGAAACCCGACTGGAAAATATTAAAGCAGTTGTTTAGGGTTAAAAATTTATTTAACTGCTCAGAGACAACTTTTTCAATAACTTTGCTTAAAATGGCAGATTTGGCAGAAGCTACAATTTTAGCTTATCATGAAAGCACTGTTTTTATCAAGTTACTCACAGGCCTATCAGTCCCATGACATCTAATCAGCAAACATGCCACAGACAGTACAAAGAACTTTATCCCTTGAAGCAGATGACATTTTGTTGTCCTGCTGTGTAAAAACATGCTTCTGCATTAGGTTCCTGCTGTTACAGACAGAGGTAGGAGTGGTGTGTCTGCCAACAAAGAATATGCCACTACAGAGACAACCTTTCAGCCCTTTTGTCCTGAATTTCAATTATCTAACACAGTGTGTACTCTGTCATTTTGTCAGTAATCTTTGGCTCAACAGGTTGCATTTAGGTTTTTATTTTGAGAGTCATAGTTTCAGTTACCGATTGATAATGTGCAGCTCTGATTCCAGGGTCCCTACACAGAATAATTTTAAAACCTCCCCATGACATTTCAAGGGCCAACAATAGTTTCTATGATCAATCACAATGTTATAAACACGAACGTAAGCATACCTTAGTTAATTAGAGGATAATAAATGTTATTTAATTTTCATACAACAATTATTAGTTATTTTCATATTCCCTTCAACTACTCAGAAAGAGTCGTAACAGGCTTTTCTATGGATGGTAATGACATTGATCCAAAAATAAGTTAAATCGCAACTAAAATTCATCCCAGCAGTTTAACCCTAAACAAACATAAGGAATTCTTTTTAAGACTACTCCAATTTGTCTTCACCATCTTCATCTAAATCTGACAAGCATGCTGTTTCACAAATTTCTTTACAAACAAAATTCAGCACTGCAGATTCATTCAGGGAGAAAAGACAATAAAAATGGACTTGTTTCCATGTCAAGACATTTTTGAAACAAGATTTAAAATGTGGAATTACAGATGATTCTGAATGAAACCAAGAAAAATCCACCCTGATGAAGATTTGATACCCACTTTTTTTTTTAATAGATCCAGTATGAATTTCACCAAAAGGTAGATCATTTAATTGGTTTGGCTGATTAATTGATGCCAAAAGGATGTTTTACATCCAGTATTATGAATTATTATTATTACTTTTTAAATGCACCGAGGATGGACTACATTTCACTGATTTCGATATCCAGCATACAATATTTGACTTAGATGTTCAAGTCGACAGTTATCCAGTTACTAACAAAAAACGTGTTCATTTTCAAGTGTCGTTTTTTTTTCAGGAGGTACCACGTTAATCTGCCTTTTCCTGTAACAAATTATCATCCTAAAAAAATCCACAATGAATCGAGCTCTTGTTTTGTGGAAAACATTGTGCGCATTATTCACACTTAGTCTAAGCCTTGGCTTGACTTTCAATATTAAAAACTGTGTCAACTTTAACTTATGCTCTGCTTATGTTATAAAAATTCAGATTTGCATAAATCTCATAGGTGACTTATTTTAATGTCAAAATGGCTGATTTCAGATAAAGGTAAAGACATGCACTGCTAAAAAAAATTCATTTCATGAGTTCTTTGAATCTTTCAACATTTTTACTCAGCTAATTACTAGAAAATGCAGTTTTAAAAATTCTGTGAGTGTTGCAGGTTTTGCATGACCTGGGCATGTTATATTTAAGAGAAATACATTTGACAAAGGTTCTTGTATGACAATCCTACCTTCCTCCTAGACCCTCAATGCGTTCCCTCTCCCTGGGTAGTTCTGGTTTGTGGTCTTGTGTGACTTCTACAGCTCTAATGAATGGGACAGAGGGGTCATCCTGGACTCCTAGAACCACTGCTGAATCCCCAACATGAGCCACATACATACGGTTTCCTCTGATAACCACCACACTGGCTGTGGTTCCTGAAGTGCTTGGAAGGCCCGTAAGTGTCTTTGGCCATTCAGCTGAAAGAAAAGAAGGCAAGGAAATGAATACTGAGCCACAGGCACGTACTGTTTCTAAACAGCTAAAGTGCTTAAAACCACATTTCATTATTATCACTTCCTTCCCATCTCTGCTCACCAAATGGATTCAGAGTCTGGACCTTTAGCATCACTTTTAAGTTAGGCTCTGATTGGGCACGTAAGGGTAAAATAAAAGAAAACTACATTAAGAGTATCAAGAGGCCAATTGTCAGTTTAGTCAGCCCTGATTGGTGAAAACGATGATGTGTCAGGTTTACAACTGTTTTTTTATGTTTTCAAAATGTACACTCCACTGTTCCTCATGCATGCACATTAAACCAGACTCTCATCTAAAACCACTGGGTTGAGTCTGTGGTAGCTTGTATTAGAGAAGCTCTGATGATTTAACCAGTTATACTTTAGTGAAACCTGCATTCCATTTGCAAACATGTAAATGGACATTTCACCGTTTTCACCTCATTAGACCAGAACCAGAGACAAAAGATATACTTGACTGCTTAAACGTGGACAAGAGGATTCCACTGAGAATTAAAATGAGTTAAAATACAAGTTCTGATTTGGGAAGCCTTCACCGTTTGCTAAAATACAAAAAGGAGAGTTTTTCATAGTACTTTTTCACATCTATACTATACCAGACGAAATTCCTCAAATAATACACCATGTTATCATCATCTGTGTGGTAAACTGGTCAACTCTGAACTGGACTAAGTTCCGTGTTTTTTTTTTATCATCTGGAACTGCTTTGACATGATACAAACAACAGAAAAGTGGTGAGATGTCCATTGTTTGCGGTTCTAGAAACACGATAAAAGGTATCACAGATTTGAAAGCGTGTTTCAGACAGGAAAAATATGACCATTATTTACTAAGTCCGCCTTACAGACACAGCGTGCCGCTAGATTGGACCTACTGTTCCAGTCTACATGTCCAGACATATCCACACACACAGCTGAACAAACTACCGGTGTCTGCGCGGCGTCTCACACTAAGAACCCCACGAAATCCAAAAGGTTGAACACAGTTTACATATAACAAACACGTAGTTTATAGCAGGAAACGACTAAATACTAAGTGGTTACTTTGTTGCTGCAATTCACATGTGTCTTGTCAAATAGTACTCGGTTCTACAGCAGCTTCTGGATCTATTCCAACGGGCTTTGTTCGGAGTAACCGGCTACTGCTAACTGTTAGCCCGGCTCCGTTTCACTGCTAAACCTTCGGTAAACGGTTCAGTCTGAACAGTTCAGGGTAAAAATAACAGTAAATGCATTTACACTGATGTTGTTAGTCACACATGTACCACACACCCCGGACAGTATACTTTGAGGAATCCTTGGTGATACATTTGCATGCAAATTAATTAACCAAGCGTCGCTGAGCACGTGAAAACATCCAGTCTAGGTTTACGGCAAACAGTCTTATTGTTATGATAATGCGACTCAAATAGAGAGTGGGTACTCATGTAACGGTAAATGTCTTGGCTAAAAGTCGGTAAACTTACGGAGCTTTTTCCACATAGCATGGTGGCAGGCTACAAATCCTTTCCGTATAGCGGAGCACACCTCCCGGTCACATTCTGACCAGAAGCCCCGCTGCTTCTTCATAAACTCCCACAAATAGTCCCGTGCGAACTGCGCAGCCTCACGACCCCCGTGACCGTCAAACACGGCGAAGAAAGCGACCGAACGGCGGGAACTGCTCGCGTTGCTCGACTGTGCTCTCGTTGGGCTCTGAACCTCCGGTAACGACGTTTTGGCTGATATTGTTTGGTCTCCTGGCTGCGTCGGTTCAGACGGCGCCTCTGGAACCGGCGCTACCACCGCCGGTTCACCAGTCCGGTCTATAAGCACGTTTCCACACGGGGAACTCTCTGTGCTTCCCCCCCCACTGTTCTCTGGCTCGCCCGACGTCGGCTCGTCTTCTCCCGGCTCCGGCTCTACTATGACCTCGGTCACATCTTCCATGTATTTCCTGCCACCTTGGTCGGTAAATACGCTCACTCGCATCATTAATGCGTTTTCCATGACTCCGGGGAAAAGTCGATCTCCAATTTGTCGGTATGGTTGGCATACAAGATATCGGGAGAGTAGAGTTTATCGTAGCGCAGCGTCCTGCCTTTGTTTATGTTCGAGCGTAGTAGGCATGCTCAAACGCGTTGACGTCAAAACGTGTCTTCTTCTACTACATTGAAATAACACCGCCAAACTAACTACTGCCACGTGGAGTTGGACCCGGGTGTCTGCAGGTTCAACATGGAGCTGTATGATGAGGAGTTAGGCCTCAGAAGTCATTAAATATTGAAAATAATGATCAGAATTTCATCATCTCAATAAAACCAGTCACTTAACTTGTTTTACTTTATACTCTATACTTGTACTTACCTGTTGGCAAAAAGCACCGTACCTATCTCGTTCTCGTCTCATCTTCTCATCTTGTCCAGGTCTGGGTCGTGGGGGCAGCAGCCTCAGCAGAGGAGCCCAGACAGCCATCTCCCAGCCACTTCCACCAGCTCCTCTGGGGAATCCTGAGGCGTTCCCAGGCCAACCCAGAGATATAATCCCTCTGTGTCCTGGGTCTGCCCTGAGGTCTCCTCCTAGTTCATTCTAATAATCACATTTTTACATGTAACATTCCTCTGCACAGTAACACATATTTTTGTAAAATGTAACCAGGAAACACTCACTGAGATTAAAAATGTTTTCACTGAGATAAAAAAATTGCTTTTACAAGGGCGTCCTGTCTGAGATGGGTAGCAGCACAATTAGCCGCATTACAGGCAGAGGAGCAACCAACCACAAATTACTGATTATATACTTGCTCTATTCATTTTCATGCTGGAGCCCAGCTGGTCAAATGGTTAATGAAATACAGAAATAATCAGACAGAGTGACACACAGTAGAAATATCCAGATAACTGACAAACTTGTCAGATATATTAGGTTTTATGCCCAGTTGTGCCTGTAAAGCGGTCAGCAATTTACTATTACAGTATTATATGTAATATTTTGGATTCATTTTACTGCTGCAGTTGTATGTGGCATTTGACTGCTGTGAGATCGTTCCACCATGGGACCACAACAACATGCTTCATAAGCAGCTCACTAAACTGTCAGCTACATTTTATTTTTTAATCACTACTAACTATCATCAGATATGTCATTAGATATCTAATGCATTGATATAAAAATCAAAAACTGATTTGTTTCATTCAAGAGAAACTAAATATATCAAATGTATATCTTTTCATCCAAAATATGCAAATGGATAACATCATATAAACAATTCAAGTCCAAATTAGTCCACATATACAGGATTTCTTTACATGTGACCGATTAAAGGTAACATGACAGATTCAGGTCTTCATTTTTATCAAGAGGCTCCACTGTGGTATGTGTATAAGATGCATATAAGTGTAATTCCACCTCTAGGGGATGGAACTTTTTAATACACCGGAACCTTAGAGACACAGCAGAGCCATGGGTAGCCTGGCCATAGTGTTCAGCCGTGGCTTAATCCATGTTTTTAGCATGTATTGCAGTCTGATGTTCAGAGATGTGAGTCTGAAGAGAGCTATTGGTGTTTACCCCTCAGCCCGAGGGGTATTGTAATCGTTTGGTTGTATGTCCGTTTACGTGGTTTATTGCTGTTACATTTTCTGGTTACAGAGGGGTCATTTTGGCTCTTTGTGGGAGGGTGTGTCCTGGGGTCTGTGGTCTGGCATCTGGGTTCTCATACTGCTCACCCTCATTGGTCCATTGTTTACGTCTCCTCTGATGTCGTCTACACACATATCTAGAAACATAAAGACAGAATCATTTAACACTGTGTGGATATAGAAGAATGATTTCATGATGTGTTTTTGTAAATGTGGGTCCTTAGAGGACAGGAAGTTGATTTGTACCTACTGCCGGATCTACTGGTTCTGATGGAAAGCGATGAACGACTCCATCAGACACAGTCAAAATAAGATCCAGGTCATCCACTCTGACACCCACTGCCACACAACAAGACAAATGTACAACTGTGGTGGACATTCCTGATCAGAGATGCAGAAAAATTTATCTTCAGACCGCAACACTTTGACTTACATTTAGAGACCATGTCTTTCTGCTGTTGTTGATCTAAACCAAAGTCCATTTTGTAGTGATGTAGTTCTCGAGACCGGTCATTTTTTGTGGTCTCGGTCTTGTCACGGACTCAACTCATTTGGTCTCTCTGTCTTGTTTTAGTCTCGACTCTCTTTGGTCTCGGTCTTGTCTTGGTCTCGGACATAGTGGTCTTGATGGGATTTGTACAAAAACTGAGCAAGCCGCTCATGCGCATCATCACAGACTAGTGTCATTATTTATTATGCACCCTCTTCAAATGCAACCAGTCAGATGCAGCTATTTGAAAAACATGTTACATACATTGTATAAATTTCCCAACGGACAATGCCAGCCCTCCACAGTCTCCACACATCACACATTTCGGTTTTGGTCTTGGACTTGGTCTTGAGGAGGCTTGGTCTTGATCTTGCCTTAGTGTGTCATGATCTTTGTCTTGGTCTTGATACCTTATGCACTGACAATACCAAATTATTTCCATATCTCTCTTTACCGGCTGCAACTGGGGTCTGCCCAGATAAAAATCATTTAAGTCATCAAAAAGCAAGCCAGTGTTGTAAGTTACAATGCTATAATGAAGTAATTTTAAAAAGCGACATTCCTTACTGCACTTTGAGAGGGCAACTACTGGGGTGATCTGTACCATTTACAATTTAAAAATGGAACAATAATTTGTAGAACTGTTGGTTCCAAAAATTTAGAATAATTTTGTGTTGTGGTTTTCTGGAGAAAGAAAATGGATGAACATGCAATGCAACCTGTAATGCAGTATTTCCACATTGCAGCATTTACTATAACATTACATAGGCATTTGAATAGTTCTTCCACCACTGTGACAGTTTATTCTGTTCTTTCAGCATCAGTCCGATTACTTTTGTTCATAGTTCTGATATGAATGGAAGCTACATCAGGAAAAACAAAACATGGGCATTTTGAAATGATAAAATAATAATTTCAACATACTGTATTAATCACACTTTTCATTGAAGGCACAGATTAATCAAACCCGGATGTTTAATGACGTAAATTCCTGGATGTTTTTGGTCAGCGTCAAGGTTCAAAATGTATCTGACCTTAACTATTCACAATAAAAGCATAACAATTGATATACGCAAAAAAGTAAGAAATGATGAATATAAGTGAAAATTTACTTCATGAAAGCTAAGTCACTTTAGACGGCTATAAGAAAGAAGCAAGAGAACGTGTATTTCTTCTTAACATTATATCAAATTATATGTTGTTTTATAGGAAAAGCTTTTATTTTGTTGGAAATCTTGGGAAGTATTGGCTGTAAAGAGGCTAACTTGCTTAAAGTGCCTCATTCTGATTTTTGAGAGCGGGAATGGTCTGGAAAAGTGAAGGGAAGTTAAATGTGTCCGCTGTATTCTTTTCTTATAACACAATGTAGTTTTGTTCTGACGAATGTTATCAACATAACCACGGCATCTGGTTAGCATTTGTTACTCCGAAGCCTTTATATCAAGTCATGGTGGACTGCTAAACTCTTGCTAAGTGCTACAACAGCAAGGAAGCAACTTAGCTTCTCAAGCAAAAACATCCGCAGCCTCAGGTAGGATTTTAGACAAAGAAATGGTGTATGCCAACGAATGAATGTGTTAAAGATAACACACTGCTGGCAAAAAGCGGATGGTGTTATTACAGTTTCATTAGCAACTTTTGACATTGAGTGAAACAGGTGCAGTAACGAGCTAATGCTCATTTGTTTACATCAGACAGGACATGTAGTGACATGTTAAAACGGAACGTTAAAGTTGGGTTTTGACGTTAACCTAATGTTAATTTTCTTCCTTCTTCAAATTAGAACTTCTTGGTGAAGCAGTGACAGAAAAACATGGCTTCATCCTCCGTTGAGTATACAATCGGAGGGGTGAAGATCCACTTTCCCTGCAAGGCTTACCCATCCCAGCTGGCCATGATGAATTCAGTGAGAATCACTTTTTATTCTATACTGTTTAGTTCTTCCATATCTACAATACTGTGCAGAGGTTTTGGGCAATAATCACGTGACCCCAAAACATCCGCTAGTAATTTTTGCAAAAGAAAGCAATACGGGTCATTCAAGGGGGAGATTACAGAGACCACACAAACCCATTATTATTACAGTCAAACCTGATAAGATGTAAAGATCTCGTAGAATTTCAGGCACCTCAAATATTATTTAAAGCAAAAAAACCCAAAAAGAAATCACGACCAGGAAATATATAAAAAAATATTCATAGAAAGGGATGGGGGTTATAAATTAAGAGGACAACTTAATTTCCAAACATTAAAAGTGAGAAAGACAATATATGTTTCAGTCTGTGGAGTAAAATTATGGAACAGATTGAAGAATGTCTCAACATCAGCCAGTTTAAAAAGAGGTACTAAGAGACAGTTTATACTCCGTATGAAATTATTGAAAGTGTCAGAGTACTACCAGATGTTTACGTTGTTTTTTGTTTGTTGGGTTTGTTATGTTTTGTTGAATGCTGTTTTTGTTCGCTTTATTTAATGATTTATTTTGTTTAATCATTTTTTGTTGCCTTAAAGGATGTATGCATATATTTATTTTTGTATGTCAGTGTAGGCGGGTAGGTATGTATGTGTATTTTGTGAAAATGACAATTATGGTTAATTTTTTTACAAAAGGATCCAAGGGAATAGACTTTTTGTACAGCCTTTGGCTGATAGGAAGCTAAATGATAAACTTGTGTGGAGAAGAGGAGGGATTAAATTAGTTACACTTCCTCCCACTCCTTTTTGAATACGTTAATGAAGTCCTTATATGTTGTTTTCATGTATATGTATAAGGTTTCATGTTTCCTTGAAATCTGTATTATTTCTAGGCACTAAGGTAGAATTGTTTTGTTTGTTTTGTTGCATATTTGAAATAAAGTTAACACTTTGATACACTCACTTAATATACATAACTGCACATGAGAACTGACGAAGAAACAATATGTGCATACTTACTACTAATTGATTACTTTTGTACCTTGTGTGTCAGCAATACTAATTATCTAAAAATGAAATCCATACAGATGCACAGATCTAAACATTGTTTCAACAGTTAATTCATAATAAATTTTGACCTGAGGCTGAGTTAACAGTTAACTCTGGGTAATTTTTTCCCCCCATTCACAAAGCATGGTATTTTTATCTTATCTGAGTATCTTCAAAAGAGCTTCAGCATGCTTTTTCTTCATTTATTTTCTTCTGGGGAGGCACATGCATGTTCTGTCAGCCCTGTTGTTTCTGTGATTTATGTTGAAATTGTACTTCATTGAACATCTATTTACTTGTGGATTATAATGTTATAGTTTCTTTATCTTTGCACATGTCTGTTAAAAACAATGTCTGGTAATATGTTTGTCTGAATTACTGTTGTGGAACTGTGTTTATTTAAACTGTCATTCTTTTCCCCACTGTATTAATGTTTAAATAACAAAGGAGAGTCATTCTTTGGGGCTCATGATCAGTTTGTTCAGTTTGCTAGCATCCCTGACTCTGATGCTGCTGTCTTAACCAATTGATTTGAAGACTATTGCTTTTGCTACACCAGAACTGTTATATATAGTTACAGTATGTACAAACTAACATTCTTAGACATTTCTAAAGAAGGGAAGTTGTCTCAGGCTGCTAAAGAAATTTAATAACATTTTTTAAATTGAAATTTCAGCTTTCATTCCAGACTATATCATATAAAGTTTAAGTTATTATAACCATGGTCACACCAATTACTTTGAATGACACAATTTATTTATTTGTGCTTCATGAGAACCCACTTCACTCTGTGCATGGTCGCAGGCTGTAGGACCTGATAAGTTTGTGTTATGAAATTTTGTTTTTATCCTAAACATGATTTTAGTATTTATCGACTGTTGACATTTCACACAGTTTTGTTCCAAACTGTATAACCATGGATTTGAAATGGCCTATGTGTGTACTTTTCTTGCAGATTGTGCGAGGACTGAACTATGGGCAGCACTGTCTGCTGGAGAGTCCCACAGGAAGTGGAAAGAGCTTGGCCTTGCTCTGCTCAGCTCTAGGTTGGCAACGGGCTCAGTTTGGTAAGTCTACTGCTGTTATGCACTTTTGTGTTGTTCATATTTGTGTACTCATATTGTTAATTTGTACAGTATAAGTAAGTTACACTGAGTAATATACACACCTGATCAAAATTTTTAGACCATTTGAAAATTTGCAAGAATTTACATTTTGCAGTGTTGGATCTTAAGAAGGTTCTAAGTAGAGTTTTAAAATGCAAAAAGAAGAAATGGGAGTGAGACAAAAAAAATTTGAGTAAGAAATGTATTGAAAACAATTAAACTGAAATAGGCTGTTCATCAGCCGATCAAAGTGTAAGACCACAGCTAAAAAAAACCTGAAACCCCCCCAAAATAGAAATAAAAGTTTCAATAAAGGACTCAGTAATGAGTAGCTCCATCATTCTTGTTAATCACTTGATAAATTTGTTCATGCTTGAAGTGGGTGTCTCCAGGAGGCTAGTGGGAACGATGGTCCAAGTGGTGAAGATGGCTTCACAGAGGGCATCCACTGCCTGGAACTGATGTCCATTTTTGGTAACTTCCCTTGCCACCCATTCCTAAATGTTCTCAATTGCACTTAGATCAGGGGAACATGCAGGATGGTCCAAAAGAGTGATGTTATTCCTCTGGAAGAAGTCCTTTGTCAGGTGGGCATTGTGAACTGCAGCGTTGTCCTGTTGAAACACCCAGTCATTATCACACAGACCAGGGCCCTCAGTCATGAGGGAGGCCCCTGTAACATCTCATAGCCAGCCGCCGTTGGACGCCCCTGCACAACCTGAAGCTCCATTGTTCCACTGAAGGAAAAAGCCCCCCAGATCATGATGGCGCCCCCTCCACTGTGCCACGTAGAAAACATCTCCAGTGGGATCTCCTTGTCATGTCAGTAACATTGAAGCCATCAGGACCGTCAAGGTTAAATTTTTTCTCATCAAAGAATCAAACTTTCTTCCACCTTTCAAAGTCCCAGGTTTGGCGCTCTTTCACAAAGTCCAAATGGTCAATTTTGTGGCGTTGAAGGAGACGAGGCCTTTGAAGACATTTTTTTATTCTTAAAGCGCTTCTCTGGCAGATGTCGTCTGATGGTTATTGGGCTGCAGTCGGCACCAGTCACCGCCTTAATTTGGGTCGAGGATCGTCACGTGTCTTGACAGACAGCCAATCAGATCCTCCGGCTCATCCTCTGGTGAAATTTTTTTGGGTCTACCACTTGACTATTTTGTTCCATAACCCTCAGGATCTTTTAGGAAATTCCAAATGACTGTCGTACTGCGTCCAACCTCAGCAGCAATGGCGCGTTGCCAGAGGCCTTGCTTATGCAGCTCAACAATCTGACCACGTTCAAAGAGAGAAAGCTTTTTAGCTTTGCCATTAGGAGGTCATGACAGTGTGAATACCTGACAGACAATGACAGACGTTGAATCCACATTTTTGTGCAGATTTTGGCTTTTAAAGGCTGTGGTCTTAAAGTTTTGATCATCTGATGAACAGCCTATTTCAGTTTGTTGTTTGTAATAAATTGCTTACTCAGATTTTTTTGTCTCACTTCCAAATTTATGCAATTTTTCAACTGGTCTTAAAATTTTTATCAGGTGTGTACATACAATACAAATGATCACTATAGCATGTTGTAATTTATATGAAATTTGGTTTTCCTCCTGCTGAAGTCTTCATCTATGAATGACATGTAGTCTATTCTAGTTACAGTGTTCTGTGTGTATTTTTACACAACTGTGTTCACACATCATTCAAAGAAGTCCCTAACTAGTTAGCCTTTGAAAAACACTTTAAATGAGTTGGATTAATCTCACAGTGGGTAGAGTGTTACAGCAACTATTGTATTGACAGAACTGCATAGTTCTGGGAAGTATAGAAAAAATATATTTATTGATATATTTTGGTTGAATGACGATGCACAACATAAAAGTTTCTTTCATGTCTGTTTATGAAGCTTGAAGTACTTGACAAAATAATTTATCTTACCATAAATAATTTAAGACTACAGTATATGAAAGAAGATGATTTTATAAATGTAACCAAAAAATGGCATCATTGTTCTGAATGTATTAAAAAATGTAAATAAAACACAGTAGACAACACTGGTATAAAAATGTTATGAATTAATAAATATGAGCTGTCTCTGACCTTTATAATAGAGTTTTAATGCGCAAGTTACTAACAGCAGATATACTACTACTACTGAGCTGTTTTTGTGGTGTTCTGGCTCTTAAGGCACTTTACAATGTGTCACTTTACAACTTGAGATTCCACTTAACCCTACCTAGAAGAGTTGGATATGGTCCAGAGAATATTAAAAATGCTGACATTTATTTAGTTATAGTGGAAAATCATCCATTTTGCAAAATGTAAGGTGTCAGGAAAAAGTGCTAGAGAATCATTGTATTCCTTTATGACTACTTCCTGTCTAAAAAATAAAACACCACAGGACAATGGGAGGTTACAGGAATCATTATTCTGATACTGGGCAGTTGTGGAAGAAAGGAGGTACACAGTGGGGTGAGACTGTCCGCTCAGATTTTTCCACCTATGCTGCTCATAAACCAATGTACAAGGCACAACAAGGTTTCCAGTTCTAGATTTTAGTTGTTAAGACTACCTCAGTTATGTGTGTGTTGATTTTACTTGTAGTTACATCTGTGTCTCACTGTGTATAATGTCAGGTAAACTGCATGGAGGAGGAAACTCTGTGGGCGACAAGAGCCAGTCAGATAAAAGCAGTGGAGACTTTAAGAAGTCAGATGCCAACGCTCCTTGTCAGTGTGTGTGTCACAGCACAGCCAGCGCCGCCTCAGCCTCGGTCCAACCTGATGTTGTGGATCTCACTGTGTCGCCCTGCAAAGAGGCAGCGCAAGCTCCGCCCCCAGCTACTGGACATGGTAAATGTCTTTTATTCTTTCCAGTTGTCTGCAGTAGTTTTAAACTGTTTCTGGCTTTAAATCATTTTTACTTTGTTCCTTCACTGGCAGCTGTTCACTGATATTAATTCATGTAGTCGTCACATAGTGTTGCTACAGTATGTAAGCGCAGATTGATAACGAGTGTGTGTAAATGGACTTTAGAATAGTCCTTTCTATCTCCCAGTAGGTGATTTTTGACAGTTAGTTACATTTAATAAGTTGCAAAATATCAGTCTACTGACAGCTTTAATAGCAGCAGGACCCATGCAATAATTGATAGAACTAAAATGGCAGAGCTGAAATTTGTTTATTTTAGAATTGAATGGTTTTTAAAATATTAATTCAATTGCAGAGAAGGATATTTTGAAGGTGTCACTTGTTCTAATGACTCAACGATGACATTAAACATTATGTGAGTCAGAAGAGTGGTACATCTCAAATATCCAGTTTGGTTGAGTCATGAAGTCATTGAATATGTCATTACAGAATGTTCCGTAAATAACAGTTTGTAGTTATGTGGTACATTTGTCTAAAACCACAGAGACAGTTACTTTGAAGGAAGGGAGAGTGCCATGACCATCTCTTCCATTGTCTTTGCAGAGTCTGATGAGCTGGCTGAAGTCTTTTCAGAGTTAATTTCTTTCTTTGTGTGTAAAACATTGTGCATGCTGTTTTCAGTGTCACCACCAGAGGAGCCACGACCTAAGAATCAGTCGATTGTCTCTCGTCTGTGTGAAGAGTTTGACTCTTCTCCCCTTGATGACAGTGAGAACGATGATGACTTCCAGCCAGACAGGAAACGCATTCGCACTGCTGAACCCAAGGTGCCTTTGAAGCTTTTTATAGCTATTAGAGGGAATATATTTTTCCCCATATCAAGATGAAGTAACTCTTTTGTTTCATTATACAATACACCGTATTACTTGAAGACAAGCCCACATAACTGTACTAAAAAGAAGAACAGAGGACTTAATAACACTTTATGAAATATGGACTTGACTGTAGTGACATTTTTTTTTCTCTGTACTATGAAACAACTCAGTAGTGATTATTCAAACACGAATTGCTCAGAGACTTGGGTCAAACATGTCGTCTGAAAACACTTAGCCCAGGCAAAAAAGGAAAACATTTAGACAACTAAAGAATTTAAAATAATACTAACTAATATGAATAATAATACTACTACTGCCACGAGTACTACCACTATTTATGATAATAACATAATGGATTGGATTTATATAGTGCTTTTTTAGGCACTCAAAGTGATTCCTTTACTTATTCACTCGACAGTCACATGCTGGTGGTAAATTATATCTGTATCCACAGCTGCCCTGGGGCAGACTGATGGAAATGTGGCTGCTAATCCATGCCAACGGCCTATCCAGCCACCATCAAACATTCATTCACATTCATACACCAGTGTTCGTGACACTGGAGGAAAGGTGGGTGAAGTGTCTTTCCCAAGGACACAATGGCACATGACTGGGACGGAGCAGGATTTCAACCGCCAATCCTCATAGAGCAGGTCGTCCAGTAACATTTGCAAAGTTACAGATATAACTTCATGCCAGATTTTAAGACTTTCATGCAGTCAAATGCTGGCTAAAAGCAAATTCAAGATTGAAGCAACTTCTTGAAAAAATGTAGACCTTGAAGACCTTGTTGAAAATTTAGTGTTAGTAGTAAACTCTAACATCACAAAAGAGTAAATCCATCAATCAATCAATCAAATTTTATTTATGTAGCGCCAAATCATAACAAAAGTTATCTCATGACACTTTACATATAGAGCTGGTCGAAACCAGACTCTCAAGCCAATTAACAGAACCCAACAGAATCCTAAACTGAAACATTCTGGTGAACCTAGTTAAGATGCATTCTTGAAGGTTATTAAGATAACAGGACTTGCTCTGTAGCAAGCTGTCCTGTTTAAGCTGAGGTTCAGATATGTAGAATAATGTGTGTCGTAGTAAGGTACATGTTGTTTCTTTGTTCTTCAGGGCCGTAAAAGGCAGCGTCTGGAAAAGGGGGTAATATTCATAGACGATGAACCAGAGTTTGAAAATCAGCCTTCAGGTAATCAGAGTTGGAGCACGCAGCCAAACAGCCCAGCAGTCAGTCTGCCGTCATCATGCTGCGTGAGTATACATACATAGAGACACAGTATATACTGGTATTAAAGAAGTTTACACGTCAGCCAGTTACTGTAGTCTCTGGTCTCTGGTTTTATCACCTTTCAGTGACCACCAGGTGGGGGTACACTCCACAAAATTGAACAAGGCTGTGGATGAAATTGATTACTTAAGCAAACATGTAGAGACTTTACATATATTACAATAGAGCATGAGTTTATACATACAGTATATGGCAAGAACTGTCCTGAGATTTGTAATCCACATAAGTTTTATTTTAAATATAATGAGATCAGGAAATGACTGAGTAGGACCAATTTCAGGAAAGGTTCAATATTAAACGTCTCTTCCTACAGTGTATACAGGTCATTGTGTAAATTTGTGAAAGGAATAATTTGTACATTAAATAAAACTGAGAAGTTGTTTAAGCACTGGCAGAATGTCCTGTGCATATGCTTTGTTGGTATATTTAATTTTTGTAAATTTTGGCTGTCTAATCAAACATTATCGTCACCATGATAATTTGTGTATTAATGTAAAGGCCAGGATATTTATTATTTTGGTCACTTTTCAGAATAAGTATTCAATCTGATACAATCAGAAGTAACCAAAGCAGGTGCATCAAGTAACAGCATTTTCTTAAAGGTATCAAGATGCTGTTGAATTGAACAGTCCAAGTTACTGAGGTCTGTGCAGGCCCCAAAAAGCAACAGGTTGCCCATAGTCATTCACTGTATCCAGGTATAGAACGCTGTAGTCCCACTCTCTGGACTGGTGAACCTCTCCTAACTATGTGTAAACCTGGCGCAGGTGTGTGTCTTGGATCTGGAGCTGCGGATGGTGGGAGGTGGAAAAAGAGGCGGAGGGAAAGTGAAGTCGAAAAAGCGCATCCGTCTCTGGTTTCTCTGCAGCTACATGACCCGGTCTCTTTTGTCCCACGAGCGCTGACTGACGGCCTGAATGGGGCCCTTTGAAGCAAGCTCCAGTTTTAATTAAGAGGGTTTGCCTCGCTTGGGCCGCTGATCTGTGAAAGCCACGGGGATAAATATTGAATGGGGTTCACCCACTGGTTACTGCGCCCGAGGGATAAACAGGTGCTTTGGAGGGCAGATATTCGGCAGGGCCCCTACCTGCGCAGTGTGGTCATATCGCAGGGAGGGGGTGTTGGGTGTCATGTTTTCCGAGGTATTGGCAATTGAAGCCCACCCTTATTGGAATGAATTCCAAGCCTTCGAAAGCTGTGGAATGAGGAGCAAATTGGCGTCCAGCAAGAGGCGCCAGTGATACCCAAGTGATCCACTGCCTGCGGCCCCTCTGTGCCCTCTAACTGGCCCCCTGGAGTGTGAGATTTCCATCTCTCAGGTGTTGGCAGGTAGAATAGCAACAGAAGCCTACCTGTGAATATTCGGAGGTGTTCAGTAACACTGCTGACCTCTGTTCTGTCAGTTCCAGAGGGTTTTAGCTCCTGCGTACACTTGGTACACACCTGGCAGCACACTGAGGAAACATGGTACACCATTATACCGGTGCTGCACAGAAAACCAGTAAACGCCATCTTCATTAGCTACCTATGTCACTATGCACTATGCATGCAGTTTGAAGGTTAGAGTCTGTATTGGTACCAAAGCATGAACATCAGTGGAATTTGTCTGTGCTCAAAGAATACGTTTAAGCAGAGCTGGTGTCCCGTTTGGCCCTTTTGCCACTTATCTGCATTCCTTTCTGAGGGGTGTCTGCTCTGGGCTGTGGGGCCAGGCTTGAAACCTTGTTGTCCTGGCATCTCAGGAGGTAGCCGTGTAAAAGGATACTCTTGTGTCAGCTGTTTCCTGCTGTAGCTTTTGACAAGGGGCTGTATTCATCAGCGGGCCCTTTTACCCTGCCCCAACCCACACCCCCTCCTCTCACCTGCCAATGAATAAGTAATTATTGGCCATCTTGGGGCAGGATATTTGGATGGCTCTATTTAATGTGGCAGTAGCAGGTAAGGTGATCAGGCCCAGGGCCCAGGCTGTGGAGCGTAACTGTTCCAGAGGAGAAAGGTAACCTGAACTGGTGTTGGGGCCCTGCAGCACCTCTGTTTATTTTTCACATGAGCTCAAGCCTCGTTATCCCTCTTAACTCTGAGAGACGGCTCTCTTAGGGCTCTTTGGCCTGCACTCCATCACACATTGTAATATTTGATGGGAAAACATGCTTGGAAAATCTGAGCTGCTGGGTAATGTGAGCTCCTCATCTGTCATCAGAAGTGCTACCTTCTGATCCCCATCATAAGTTGCTCTGTGTGACAACACATACCAGTCATTCTTATGTGCAATCATTCTGGTAATTTGCAGAGGATTCAGGAGTAAACATGCTTGGCAAGATTGTGATTTATGTTGTTACACAATATTAACGATAAATGTGTTAGTCTCTGAGGGAAGGAGAAATACATTTTTATGAAACAACAAAATATATTGTATTTTACCAGAGAACATGTGTAAATCTGATTTTAGTGTAATGCCATTGGTTTTGTGAACATGGACCAGAGGAAACGTTGACCGCTCAAAGCTTGCTCTTTCACAGCTTGGGAGACAAATTTGAGACTCTCATTTCAGTCTCACTTTCATGTCCATTTCTTCTCAAATGCTTCTCATTGTGCTTTTCCTAAAATTCACCAGAAGAAATAGGTGGGACATAAGAATGTTTGGAGTCTTGCAAGTCTCAATTGAGTGTTTCATTTGAGTCTCCACTGGAAAAGAAAATGACTAATGATAGAGATACAGTGGAGCAACATACAAATGTCTTGAAAAAAACAGGATTCTCAAATGCTGGAAGAAACTGACTGTTTATTTAATTGGTAATACACGGCGATGGTGCAAAAGCGCATTAGTCTAAGACAAAATGCCAAGCCTAACATCTCATTTTGTATGATTTCTGATTTTTAGCTCCAAAAACTCAACCATGTAATGCACATGCAATACTAATTTAATGTTCATTCAATGATTGATTGGTTCATTCTCTGATCTGAAAAGTATGAGTTTGAGGAATTCTCTTCTGTAGAATGCTTTTTCATGTATATTAGGATGGTACAAAGATTTAAGGAAAGCTTTCTCTAAATGTTACAGCGTTTGGTTGCCATTGCTGATCTAAATCCAACAAATTGGTATGCTGTTGCGACATTGTTGGAGCCACAGGGAGTGATTGGTGATGTTTGGAATATTGAGAGTTGTATTAATTGTATTATATTGAGCTTGTAGGCAGAGAGAATCCACACGGGTAGGTGGTGATAATGGGTGAGCTAGAAGCTGGCATTCTTTTAAGCTATGATTCGGCCTTGGGTACAGGTTAGATCACATATAGATTACATTCACTCCGTACTGTACTGAACTGGGAGTAATGCATCTGTTGATGTGTTTGTGATAATCCACTGAGTTTTCCTGTTGTGCATTCAGTACGGTGTGTTCATTTATAGAAGTAGACAAGCAGATCAAAGAAGTTAGACCACCATTTTTTTGAATGAGATTCCCTCTTCCTGCCTCTTCTTACAGGATGTTTTCTAAAGCATCTGAGTATCAGTCTATCTTGTCAGGCCAGTTGTATTCTGGGGTATTCTTGTTGACCTATACTACAGCCACTTCCTGCTCTGTAGTGAAGCAATCTTCATTCTTCTAATGGACTCAATAACCCCTGCACAGATAGACCATGCTGAAAAACTACTATGGAATTTCCATTCTCAAATGAATGGACTTTATAGTGAACGATACATTGCAGCCAGCGTGCGCTTGCTTGTCCATTTACCAGATAGTGTAAGAGCTCTCAGACCCCTGTGGACACACTCTTTTTTTCACTATGCAGACAAAAATAGATGCTTACTTCATCTTATACATGGAACCCAGAATATACGTCCAGATGGTTGATGCTGTAAGGATCATACAGTCACTCCCTAGTATCCCACAAAACAGGAAATTGGTCACTGTAGTTACAGAGTTTTTGACCAGAATGACAAGTGATGGTACTTAATAAGCCACTAATGTTGTCATAGCAATGTAATGACTGGGGCATCGTTCAATCAATTTCTTGCGATTAATGATATGTGCTGTTTGGAACAGTTTGTTGGCTGGAGTTTAGGTAATAATGTTGTTAAGGTGTACAACAGATCAAATTGCGAAAAACTGTTCACACCTCCAAGCATTATGTTAAAGCTAAATGAAGCAACAATTATACTGTGCTATTTAAAGACAGAATGCAGCTCAAATATGGTCAGATTAAATTAGTGTTCCGTACAAGAAAGTGGTGAAGGTCAAAATGAGTCAAAGCATGCAGTGGTGAGTGAATATGCAGTGTCTGGCATTACTCCTCTACTGGACACTGTCACACGTGGGACATATTCCCATATAATGAGCTTACTAGAAGTTCCACTAAAGAAGACATAGTTGCTATTAACAGTATTTTGGGAAAGTTGATGTTCATTGATTTGACCTCAATGCCTAGTATTGTCTTTGCTGCACATTTCCCTAGCAAACTTGAAAGGGACTAAACAATATTGAGTTTTTGGTTGTAGAGCTTGAATACGGATGAAATTTTGTCAATTACTGGTCTGAAAGGAAAGCACAGATTTAAGTGTAGCATTCTATGTCTTTGAAGTTTCTTTTTGTCAAATTAGAGTCTCTGCCATTGCCTTAATTTTTAAAAATTTTTAATTGGTGTATAGTTATGGTCTGTAAATTCTTGGAGATGTAAATGGAACACTTTTGAGAACTTGTTTCTAATTTTCTTTTCTTCTGGGTCAGCTCCAGTATGGTGAGGACATCACAATTTGATTATTTCTTCATTTGTTTCTGGTTATTTAAAAAAGTTGTTCATTATTCAGTTAAACAACACATGGAAGTATCACTGTATAGGTAATTTCAATGGTCTTTTGGAAATTACTTTAACAGCGTAGCTCTTCTTCTCATTCGAAGCAGTTAAACTACAGCTCACCTACCCAAAACAGAAATGTTGTTTGGCTAACTAAAGCTACTTAAAAAACTTAGTCTGAAAAAAACATGTAACACATGTGAAATACTTAAAATACTTGAAAATATAAAACTGAAAAGTTGCAAAAATGCCTCTCAGTTGAGTTTATTAGCTTATATTTATACTGTATATGAACAGTACACAGGGTTTGTCTTGTCTTTTAAGTATTCATCTTGGGTTTTAGATTATTGACAGTGACTAGTACTGTGCTTATCCTAACACATACTGCATATACAACCCATGCACTCGACACAAGTAATATCATGATTTAATCACGTTTGCCTTGTTGGCATACAGGATGAAACAGACACACTTAAATGAGAAAAACACAGTAGGAACTCTCCCAATGGTCTTACAGGAAATGAGTACACATAATTAGGTAAAGATCATGGATAATACCTTGTTTTAAATTTTTTATTAATTCTGTTTTCTTAGTGGATATGTGGTGCTGACTTGGACACAGACTACATGTGCATTTGGATGTGGCCATAGTTAAAGCTAGATGTCACAGTGCTATATCACACATTCCAATGACTGACACTTCAAAATATATGTTGAAAAAGCATATGTTCGGTACAGTACATAAAAGAGGCAGCAGGGTGTACATGGACACTTTCAAACACATCTACAAATAGAAAATGTTCAGTCATTACAAGATGAAGTGTTATAGAACTTAGAATAAAGAGTCCACACCCTGCAAACCTGATCAAAAGGTTGGGGAGCGTGTGATGCCTCAGTCACCATCTAGAGCTGTCTTATTGGTCTGTAGTACGTAATAAATTCAACATCCCATTTTATTAAGCTTACTGCATGGCTTTGTCACATGGTTATTGTTTTGATCTTCTTACTCTGTTGATTTTACTTATGTTACGCTAAATAACATACTGCCCCCTTTAGAAAAATATCTCAGAAACTAGTTTTGTTTAATTTTAAATGAAGATCAAAATCAAAAGCATTAAAGAAATTAAAAAAAAAAAAACAGTCAGGTTCCAAAACTATGTAAGTGTTTTAATGATCCATAGGTCAATTCATCAATGACACTCAAGTTGCAAGATTTACAAATTCGGGGTTTGAGAGTCTGCATGATGTATGTATGTGAACCAGTGAGTGGTCACAGTGTAGGCCACTTAAAAGAGCTCAACACATTAGCAGGATCAATTTCAGAAGTGTTGCCGGCTACACTTCATACGTGAGCGGCTGAAAAAAGGATCCACCACATCACTCCACTGCCAATTATGAAGCAGCTAGATTTTCTAAGCTGCCACAATGCTGGCCTATCATCTTTCAGAGCCAGAAAAGGTCACCTGGTGCAGAGTGACAGGACACCTTATGTACAGATACAAATTCTTTATTCATCTCCATGCCTGGTCAAAAGAGTCAAAAGAGTCTACAAGACAGTGGTTCTGAAATTATCTTCAGGCACAGAATAAGTGTGATGAGGATGGAGTGTTTTGATATGTATACACCAAAAAGCAAAATATAGGATTTTTAAATGGAAGACACTGCATGTGTTTATTACACAGTGATGTTAAGGTAGCATGCATGCATCCAATCAGGACCAGAGTAACTGTGGATCACCTACAAACCCTCTCCATGTTTCCAGCAATCTTATTAGCTGACCTTTCATGTTCATAGATTAGTTCGTTATGGTTCAAGTGATTGAAAGAATAGGAAGGAAGAATCCAGACTAGGGATCAGAAGTTTACACAAGTCAAAGGATCCTTTTGTTTTTAAAGTGACATAGGTTACGTAGGTTTCACAGTTTAGTTACATGTCCCTGTTCATGATGCAGGATTTCTTGAAAATTGTGTGACTGTATTAGATCTTAAATCTCTTTATTCGCATCTAGAAAAGGTGTAGAAAATGTGTACGAATTGTGTAGTGTGACAGAATTATGAATATAGTGTGTGTCAAAAATAGGTCTTAATGAGTTAACATTACCACAGTGTGTTATTGTTCATGCAGTTTGTGTTCAACTATCCTGACAAATTCACTGGGTTTAGAATTATTAACATACTGCATATTTTAAAAAGAACAAGTGTTGTACAACATCTCACCAAATGATGTGTAAAAAGAAAAAAAAACATGGTTTGTGGCTGAGTTTTGCAAAACATTAAACACAGTAGTTACACACCCAAGGAGCATTAGAGGCTGTATCACTAACCACTGGATGTCACTTGGAGTCCAATATTTTCTTTCCTGTACCTCTTTTTTGGTCTCCACTATCAGGTCATTTTGACTCTAGCCCTTGTATGTTCCATATTTTTCACTTGATGGACTGTAACCTTTTGTAGTTGCTGTTTGGTGCTCAGCAGATTGTGTGAGTGTTTTTTTTTTAATGTAGTTGCATGCTGCCAGGAATAGAGCTTTTCCAACTAAATACTGGGCCACAGTAAATGTTAGTTATTACAGCTTGAACATTATTATCATATGAATATAATTACATTATAATACAAGATTATACTGCATTGTCAGTAAATTACACAACTCTTGCTATTAGATCAGCTGTAGTTTCAGTCAATGAGCAGACATCATTTGTTATTCAACTGAAAGATGTTCAGACATATTATAGTTCTAAATTACCTGACTGCATTTCTGTCTCTCTTCTCTCAGTCCAGTGAACCGTGCATTCGGTGCCCATGTGCTTTTGCCAAAGACAGTGTGAAGGACAAAGAGAAAGACAACAAAAAGAAGATCCCCAAGATATTTTTTGGGACTCGCACACATAAACAGATCACTCAAATCGCCCGCGAGCTGAAGCGCACTGTTTACTCCTGCGTGCCCATGACTATCTTATCCAGCAGACATCACACCTGTGTCAACCCAGAAGTGGCACCTCATGCCAACTGCAACGAACGCTGCAAGGACCTGCTCGACGCCAAAGACGTGAGGACGCACCCTGCTACCCACACTCACACATAAAAGTTTAACTTAAAACGTTATGCTCACCTTAATTCTGTGACTATTTTGCAACATGATCTGTCTTGATGGTCAAGATCATGGACACTGTTGACAGAGTAGACATGACATGAAAATATTGATAAAATTAAGTTGAAACTTCTGTTCTTGCCTCTGCTAAATCAAAATAGTCTGTTTGACTCTGCAGTTGGAACTGTGTAGCTCAGCAGCAGTCCATCAGCATCAAGAATTCAGCAGAATAATAGATAGAATAAAATTTATGGAGTAAAAAGTAAAGTATTGTTATTGTTTCAGTATTTTCTATGTACAGTACATTAGCTGAAGTACTTGCATTCCACCAACAGTTTTGGAATGAATATTTTTAGCTTCTGACTTTTTAGACCGTTCCCTCTTTGTTAATATTAATATTTTCTGATTTTCTTTATAGTTCTAACAGTATTAGTCTTGGCATTGTTCAGTTCAACATTTAATTTCCATTGTCATTTTACAGTGTTTTTTTTTTATTTTACTTTTTTGGAGTATTTTAGAAATATTGTCATATTGAAATTTCCTTATGTAGATCCTGCAATATGAATATCATTATCTGTGTTAGGTGAGGATCAGCACCTCATGACACTAGATGTGTGGAAATGAAACTTTTCTCCCCTCCACCATGCTATGTATTTTAGTACAGTAACTTTTGACACAAACTTTCACACAACCTCACACCATCATGTGCTGTGAAGAGGCCTTTTGTTGTAGAGTTTTCCAGTGGCTCTGTAACACAAACCTACTGTGAACCATCAAGGCCAGACAAAACTCCTTCAACAATGTAGCCTCAGAGCAGCAATTATGCTGCTACAATATCCACAATTGGTCCAGCAGGCTCTTTTTGACACAGTAAAATGTCATGGACCATTGAATGAGCTTTCTTTAGAGACATGAGACACTTGTAACCCCCCATACTGTCCTAAAGTTGAGGCGCCTACTGTAATGAGTACAATTACTCTGTCATTGGAGGTGTTTGCCCTTCATGGCAACTGTCTCACTTTGTCATATGAAATAGCTGGCCCAGTCATAACCCCAGACCAGAGTGGATGTCCCTTTCTCTCAGTGTCTCCACCACCTCAGGGCACGTCTCGACAGGGTCAGGTTACCATACTGTGTAGTCACGCAGTGATTTCTACACACATACACATCGTTTTAGCAGGGCTAAAGCTGCATGGTTTCCTAAAGGTGACTGCGTGGCCTTTAATCCCCAACTTGCCTTTCACTGAGCAGACAGGGTTCAGTGTCAGCAAAGTGTCCAAGCTTAGCGCATCATTGTGAGACGGACACCATTTCATCTAGAGATTATTATTGTGTCTGAGGTTACAGAGTCCACCGGTACAATACACAGTATTTGTGTGACAGTGTCACCTCAAGCTGTTAAACTAAAGACGAGGGTGGGACATCTAAAGCAGGCACCTCTGCTGACAGAGTAATAGGGGTTTGGTACATGAGATGGTGCTTCTTTACATGTCTGATACATTCACTGTGTGAGTGTCAGGACATGCAAAGCACTACAATGGCACAAACATCCAATTGTGTCTGAAAAGTTGGAAATATAAGACATTCCACTGATGTTACAAAAACAGGGGATTAATATTAATGAGTACAGGTAACATTTTTTTTTTACTAAGTTTTTTCAATTGTTGTTATCAAAGGCTGACTGATAGTGTTTTTTTTTTTAACGGTTATAGGGATATAATAACGATGGTTTAGAGCTGGAAAATACGGTGGCCCTGAAGTGCAAAACAAACGCAAAAAACAAAACACAACTGCAAAAGAGAAAACACTAACGCAAAAGACAAAACGCAAACGCAAAAGAG
>JAPQRQ010000006.1:3246283-3259859 GCA_037367365.1 Apogon talboti
TGGTGGATGGTCGTCTGCCATGACCAGCTGGGGTTAAAGATAGAGGGTAAAGCAAGAGAAAGAGAGAGAGAGAGAGAGAAGGAAAGAAGGATTGGGAAGGGGGTGGGATTTTGACACCTTACAGACATTTCAAGTGACTGTTAGACCGCTTTGTTTTTGTGCTCTTCTTTTTTATGACTCAGGTTTGACAGCTGAGAGAGAAATAAAAGATACAAAAGTCTAACGTTGTGCTGAATAAAGCTGTTACTGATCAATTAAACAATGCCTTGTCCTTACGGTATATTGATATTTGAGATGGGATCGGGGCATCCCTAATTAGTGTGAGACAGATAATGTGTATGATCAGTGTTTTAAAATTACATACAGTTGACCAGCTTTGGTTGTGTACAATATTAAAGTGCAAAAATTCAGTTTTTTCCTGAAATAAATTAAAAACACCAACAAGACTGCCAATACCATGTATGTTACTTGAGAGGAGTATTGCATAATTAATGTGCATAAACATACATAGTCATAATCAGATATCAGCAATTTTAAGTTTCCTTAATTGTGTTTCCGATATTCTTGGTAGTTGATTATTTAAGCGTTTTTTTTTTCTGTGTGTATAGTTGGATTCAGGAGAGCCAAAGGCTGATGTCTGATCGTGGGTACGAGAGCGCCTCTAAAGTGTGGAGTGGGAAGGATGTACTGGGGATCTTCCATAGCCTGGGCATCACCGCTGACACCTTTCGAATATTAAAGGTACATCAACTGTCTATTTTACTGCTACATTGTCATGTTTCAGTTTAAGCTCTGGTTTTGTTGAATGCAGCATCTGCAACCCATATGTGTTCAGTGGTTTGACATTAGTGACAGTATATTGTCATCTAATGTCCATAAAATATTATTTGTGTGTGGCAGTTAACAGACATGTTAAGCCAACAGACATGTTCAGTGATCCTGTCCTCATCATGGATGTTCTAAAGTTGTTTTTTGTTTCTCGAATGTAATTCATTACATAGTCATTTGGCCAGCCCCCTTAAATGATCAGCTTTACTCTTAATAAACAGATCTTCATAAATGCAAGACATTTAACAGTGCATAAACATCGTACCTATGCTGTTGGAAAAGTATGGCATACACAAATATTTTTGTGCTTTATCTTTGATGGAAAATTTTATTCCATGCTCGTAATATGCTGTTGTCACTGTCAATTAAAACACTGTCACATTTTTTCCAAAAGGACCTTCTCTCACTGACACTGACAAATCTTAAAATAAAGTGGTCCAGGCTACTGGACAGAGTTTTCTGTACAAATGCAATCTAGCTGAAAACAAATTGTATCATATCCATCCTTATCTAACATGGTAAGACAGACATGATAGAGTAATTACTAATGGCTCACTTTAACATGGTGGTAAATACCACTCAGATGTGTGACATTCATTTCATTTGAAGTTACTTGTAATAGTTTTGGTTTTGTGTCTTCGTCTCTCTGGTGGACATACATGCACACAATTGGATTTATCTGAGACTGATGGTCCAATCACTGGTCGAGCTGAAAACAATCCAATCCCAGTCATGGGTTGATTGATTGGTGCATGTGTTATATAAAAACTATACAGAATATATATTTTTATTTTTATGGCAGCTGTATAAACTGAAACAACAGATTTCATGGGAAGCCCAGCTTCTACTTCACTCATGAAGCTGCATTTATCAGGCTAAAACCACAATTAAGCATGATTGCCTATTTTTTTATCGGAGCCTCATTTAAAATAATATGAAGCTGTTAAGTTCTTCACATGTGATATTGAAATATTTTACCCCTGTGTGTGGGCGTCTGTCTTTTCCTCAGTCTGAGTTTATTGCCCAACCGATTTCTCAAAGACTATTCACCTGATTCTTTTCAAATTTGACACACATTTAGGAGAGGTGCAGTGCCAAGTTTAAATGGCTAAATGTCTGTTTTTGGATTACACATTTTTAAACATTTGTCCAATTCGGCAGACAAAGTGTGATCAGATTTAAAGTTAAGACTTGGCCATAATGATTTGTCTTGGTTTGACTAAACTACTCAAGAAGGACAGTACTTTAGTTTTATCTAGTTTACAATTATCTTTAATTTAGAAATAAAAAATGGCAGGGTATCAGTGAGCGGGGGGCCAAAGTGTGGTGCGGCTCTGCTTACTTTTTCACTTGTTTTGTGTGTTTTCATTGGGTTTCTGATCTATATCCCTCACATGTCTTCTCTTTCTGTGTGGCAGCAACATTTGGCAGCAGTCCTGGAGAAGGAGGAGCGTGTTGGTGTAGTTAACGGTAAAGAAGACTTGGTTCAGCTCCCAACCATCAGCACAGCTTCATCCACCGTCCTCAAAAACCTCTTCATGGTGCTGGACTTTCTCTACAGGGACAGTTCCAGGTCAGAGATGAGCTAAACAGTTAGCTAAACCAAAACCATAATTCAGGCTCTAGTATTGCTCAGAACTGTTTGTCTGTTGTCCCCTCTACCCTGTGTCTGCAGGTTTGCTGATGACTACAGGGTGGCTTTGCAGAAGACGTATGCATGGACCTCCCAGCTGCCGCCTGACATCCCAGACGCCAATGGTTTCTTCGTGCGACCACGCCACCGACAACGGCAGAGCAACCGGGTCAAGACTGAAGTCCTGACACTGAGCTTCTGGTGCCTCAACCCTGCTGTGGTGAGAGGGTAGATGTGGCGGACTGTAGACCTCTGCCCCGTAGGATGCATTGATCTGGTTGATTTTTATGTTTATGTCGCTCCACAGTGGTTTATTGTGTCTGTGTTTGTCTCCAGGCCTTCTCTGACCTGAGTGGGGTGGTACACAGCATTGTACTAACGTCAGGAACCCTGTCACCTATGGGCTCCTTCTCCTCTGAACTTGGGGTTCAATTCACCATCCAGCTGGAGGCCAATCATGTTATCAACAAGTCTCAGGTCTGAAGGTCTACTTATGAAGTCTACTCTTGGTTAAATTCCCTTAACAAGTCTCAAAATGTCACAGTCTTATTTGGTTAAAGTAATAAATCACATCGTGGTCTAATTAGAGGCATTTGGAGTACAGATTCCATTGATTAGAGAACAATAGAGAAAGAAATATTCAACTATTTTACTTATGTAACAGAACTACGCCATGAAAATACTCCACTACAAGTAAAAGTTCTGTATTCAAAACCTCACTTCAAATAAATTATCAGCAACCACTACTTGCTCTTAGTTGGTAAAGTGGCCAGAGTGCTTAACTATTTTATACTGTATGTCCATAAATGTCCATTTACGTCCTTGAGATGTCTTGAAATGTCGTAAATATGTTTGTCCAAAATGTAGGCCTCAAATATCCTCAAAAATGATCATTAAGTCTTAAATCCGCTGATGAAAAAATCTTTGCAAAGAATTTATCAGCTTTGTACTCAGTGTTTTGCATTGTGCTGTCATGGAGATTGGGATGAGTAGAACCGCCAGTAATGATTTGTGGGGTTAGTGGGCGAGCTCCAGGTACACATGTTAGCAGACATACTTAGACTGAAGATGAGAGATTCCACCCTCTTCTGTTTGACTATCCATGAAAAAGTAAGAGCTGAGCTAAGTAGCTTAAGCTTCACTATTATTGTGAGCTATTTCTATCAGTTCTATGATGTTTCCCAACATTCTGCTAATGTTTAAACAGTTAATTGTGTGGTCCAGCAGAGTGAATTTCTTAGCCCTGATAGGAGATTAGTGACATGTTCTGTGAGTTTGGTTCGTTTTATCTTATCCATTTTTATATCTCTGCTCTCCTTTATATTGTCAAAAATCAAAGTGTTTGGTCCATTGTTCAGCTACACAATAGACTGTAGAGCTGCGATAAATGGACCTCTCCTGTTGCAACACAATCATAAAATGATCATTGAGTCAATGTTGGATCTTACCAGGTGGTGTCTTCATTTGTTATCCTATCAATATGACTTTAAAGGTTTCAGATTCCGTCACAGATTGTTGTGGAACTAATTCGTTTTGACAAAACAGTTTAGTATTCACAGAACTGAGCCACTTCCTCCATAGGACTCTATTCAAACAGAACAGACCCCAAATCTGTTATGTGTTTTAGCCCTAAAGATTAAGATGTATCTTTTGTCGGAATATCATTGGTGGGAACTTAAGTAGCAGAAACATGAGTCATGAAGAAGTTTAAAGTTAAGGTCAATTGAATGCATAATCCTCTTTTTGTAACCTGCTCCAAGGTAATAGTTATAGGCTCATTTCACTTTTTTATTATTTTGTAGATGTAAGGTCTTCAAAGTGACCTTGAAAAAAGTCTTACAAAGTACACAAAAAGTTTACAAAGTAGTAAAGTTGATTTCCCTAAAATGCAGATACCCTGTATATATAATGTATTTAGATACATTTTATTGTACTGTTCAACAATTTTAAGGTTGAGTGCATTTGAACTACGTTATATACTACTGGTAGTTTAATGTACTGCAATGTATCATGTTCTTCAAGATCATCATATGTTGCTGTTCTCTGAGAACCATGTACCGCAAGTTTTTTAATGAGCCCAGAAAAACAGGCCTGTTGTGACAAATTTCCAGCAAATCCAAAAGAGTTTTTAAAAAGCTTATTTAACATAAGATGGAGAAGTTTAAACTCAACCAAGAGAGGAACATTTAATCAGGTTATCACCTTCTAAATTAACACTTTTTATTTAATTGAAAGAAATGAAATCAACTTGTCTGAAAAGCAACTACTAACTAAAGGTGTCTGGCACATGTAGTGGATTAAAAACTACTGCCTCTGAGGTGTAATGTTAAAATTAATATAAAAAAAATTAATTAGAAAATTAATGTTTGATTGGAGATTCCACACAAACAAATCTTGATGTCTTACATTTTGTGAACAGTACAAATGACAATTGAACAATGTGTTTTACACAGTTATGATATCAGTAATGATATCAGATGTGAAATAATTTGATCATGTGAACACTTTGGAAGTTTTCTTTAATGAATGTCCTGTTTGCAGGTGTGGGTTGGTACTGTTGGTGCAGGTCCCCAAGGCAGGAAACTGTGTGCCACCTTCCAACATACTGAAACATATGCCTTCCAGGATGAAGTGGGTGCCCTTTTGCTGCACATCTGCCAAGTTATGTCCAAGGGTGTGCTCTGCTTTTTACCTTCATACAAGGTAAGTCTGTTTTTACTAAATCAAGGTATATGAGCAATGCACTGCCTTTTGGTTCTTTACTCTGTCCACATAACCTTGGAGTCAAAACTACACAAAAAAAGGTAAAGATGGAGATTAATGGTTAATGAAATGCCAGAATAGATGACTACAAATGCCTTTGGATAATGAGGCAGCAAACGTGCCAACAACGTACCATCCCAACAATCACTTTGGCTTCATGGATAATCAGATCAGATTTGTCTGTGAAACTTTTTGAATTTTTTAATTCTTAACATTTGACCAAGAACCACTAAAATATGAAATAAAATTCCAAATGATTTCTAAAAATCTGTGGAGGCTATATTTCTAACAGAGAGACAGCAGAAGAAATAAAAGATACCCTCAACAAAATGGAATCGTATTATACACTCATACTATTGTTTTATACTGTGGGTCCCAGGAACAGAATGCACTTATATCAACTGGGACTCAGTGTAACATATAGTACTGAAGTTGTTTCAGTTAAAAGGTTGTAACTCAAACTTTAATACTCACTGATGTTCATTGAATCAATGACTTTTTTCTTATGTGGAAACTGTAAAATGTATCTAGGAGAACATTTTACATGAAAAAATAGTACAAAATCCAGGCCAAGCTGCTGTATGTGATCTCCACCTGATCTCAGCACTGATGACCTGCTACAAAAGCTGCTGACCCACTCATGTCTTATATGTCTGTATGGTCTGTGCAGAGTTTTTTGGCATTTAGAAAGGACTATTTTATCATAGAGGTGTGCATACTGTTTAACAGTGTACAGCCAAGTGGACTTTCTGCAACTTTTACTTCTTGTCATTTTAAAGTTCTTTATATGCAAAATTTTTCAATGCAAGTGTCAAACCTAGTTCAATTGTGTTCATTATGTCTTCAGTTTTTATATTTAACTTTATTTCTTTCTTTTGTTTTGTTGTTTGTTTTGTTTGTTTGGAGCAAAACTTATGTCTTAAACAAAAGAAAGAAATAAAGTTAAGTGTCAAACCTGTTATAATGAATTTCATCACAGTTCCAACTCTTTCTCAGTCTACATTTATATTGTGTATCTAAAGTTACTCTTGATATTGTATTTGAGACGTCAGTTGTGGAACAGTGGGGTAGTTAATTTCCACATTCAACCACTGGGAGGAGCTAGAGACCACACATTGGAGTCCAACTCACCTTTTGTTTGAAGGCACTTTTATTAACTTGTTTCATACAAAACAACAAACAATTTTCAAAACACAGAGTGGATTTGTACTGCTAAGAAGCAGCTGCCGATGGTGTCTTGTGTTAAACTAGATCAGTACTAATCAATAGTGGTACTTGTTAGATACTTGTTATCCTCACAGAAGTGGATCCTCTTTCAGTTAATGAGGCCACTGCTCAGAACACACTCATGGACACTTTGTCCCTCTTTGTTTGTTATGCATTTTTGTTCGTGAATAATTAATGTCCAACGTTGCTCAGTTGTCACATCAGCTTACTAAGGGCCAACTGGATTTCACTTCTCATTATGTGATTGCCCACATTACACATGTTCCACGGGTCTTTGGTCACTTAGCAATTTGGGTCAGTTAACATGCGTATTCCACAAAAGTCACTGTGAAGTAAAAACATTTTAGACTGTCCACATTATGATTTAGAGCATTTCTCACTTGTTACCCCTTAAATAAAATATCTTCTGCTTGTGATCCTTTGTTAAACTGTTTTGGACTTTTATGGGAGTCTATTACTGTAGCAAGGACAAAATAGACAGTAATCAGCAGGAATAAAGCACAGCCACACAGATTTACTTTGTGAAGTCCAGTTATAGAACTGCTTGGGTCATGTACACTTTTTCCAAAATAAAAATTAGGAAGTCCTACCATGTTGGCCAGTTTTCACTTTTTTTTAAACAAACTGCTGAAGTTGGATCTTTTCAAACTCAGTGTTTCACTAATATCCAAACCTGCAGCTTCATTTCATTGAAATGAAATGTATGAATAGTAGGGATCCATTTTTATTTAGCTGTCAGTTATTTCATCCCATTTTTAGAGGGTCAAACATTTAAATGCACCAAGTTCACTGTGTCTTTTAAACAGTGTGGAATCCTCTGGATTTTACAGATTGACTTTTGTCATTATTTGAACCTGTTGTTGTGAGGTCTTATTCAGAATGACTAAGGTTGTGTAAGTGAATCATTAGTTTTATGTATAACGGTAACAATAACAACAACATGGGATGACTCAATGACAGCTGAAATGCAGTTTATTATAAAACATACAATAATACAATATCTAATACAAAATCAAACCACAAATAGTTGAAGAAAGCACTCCAACTGGTTCTGCAATTCAGCCACAAGGGCATTAGACTGAGCACAAGGGACAAGCAGGTTTAACCTCACTAGTCTTTGTAAACTGTCCACTTCTGCAGAGCATAAAACATAAAACGTCTATTTTGGAATATCAATATTTGTTTGGCGATTTCTCAAGTAGGAAAACATTTGGATCTCATACAGTGCCTACATGATCTATAGTTAAAAGTACATGTAAGTTAACCTGGGTGTTTACCAAACGGTACTTTGTAGATACATCCAATTCATAATTAATTTGAAATAATAACTAGTAGTCCTAACCTCCAACAACAGACAAATCCAACAGTCAAATCCAAGTCAACTCTGTTTAATGGAAACACATGGTTCATTGAACCACACATGATGTTTTGATAAATATATCCCTCATCCTCATGGCCTAAAATCTACAGTTTCACCAGTCAATTGATATTACAGCAGCACTGAGCGTCTGTCTTCCCATTACAATTGAATCTCAGGTTACTTTACATCTGTAAAGTTGCAGTTATGTCAGAGTGTCATTTCCCATCATAGGGTGGGTCTATACTTTTGTTCTGCCCTTGATATTTTTTCCTTTTTGTCTTTGGCATATTTGCACGGTTCATGTTTGATGTGTACTTCCATGTGTCACATGCAGCGATCATTCGTCTGATTTCTCCGTGGTCCTTGTTGGCTGGCTATCTAGTTGCAGTCTCAAACAGCTGATGACACCGCCATCCAAACAGTGAGAGAAAGCTAAGACCTCTGCTGTGTTGTTTTCTCGTTTTACCTTCCTTTTTTGTCAGCCTGCAATGCCAGCCAAACAGCGACTATGAGCTGTGGGATGTTTTTTTTTATTATTGATAGCCATGTAGGAGTCTTCTATGTCTCTGTGTGCTGATGCATTAATATTTAATCTGCAGTCAGCTCTTAAAGATGAAGAGATGAGGGGATATGAAGGGCTGGGGTATTAATTGGAGCCCGTGGAGGCCTCGTTGGTGCCGCTAAGTCCCGTCTGCGTGTGTGTGCGTGGAGAGAACACTGAGAGAGGATAGGTCATCTTCAGACATCCCTGTTCAGTGTGTCTAGGAGATGGCTATCAGGCCGTCATACACAGCTGGCTCTGTGATAGACAGAAGGGGCAGTGAGGCGAACAGGCCCACAGGCTCCAAAAAGTGTCCCTCAAGGCTCCGTAGTTCCACTCACACCATGAAAACCTCCACCGTAAGCGACAAAGTACCGCTTAAAGCTTCAGTGTGTAGGATTAAGGGGGATTTAAGTGGAATTAATTGCAGAAATTAAAGATAATTTTCAGAATTACTGTTATATTTTTGTTTGCTTCAGATAGAACAGAATAGAATAAATAGTATACAAAAGAATAGTAAACTTTATTATCCACGACATTTACATCAAATGGAGATTTAGTCCTTCATATTTAATACACAGACTGATTAAAAGTATCAATGGGACATTTATAAACTACTGGTGTCAGAACTTTGCTCAGACAACGGCGGACATCGTGTTGCTCAAGGAATTACTGATTTTGAAGGAAATTAACAAGAATTACAGGAAAACTAGAATTTCCTTAATGCTTAAATACTTGGTTTAATTGTCAGCTCCAGATTTATTACTTACCTTGAGTTGATGTTCAGTGGTCTGGATTTATACATTTCTTTTCATAGACAGTCATGACCAAAAGTTTTGGGATGACACAAATTTTAATTTCACAAGCTTTGCTACTTACATTATGGTTCATTGAAGAACAATTCCAAGCATTCTGTCAGACTTTTATTAGCAAATAAATCACATGTATGCAAAGAGTCAATTTGTGTCACCAACCTGTGCCAAAACTTTTGGCCATAACTGTAGGTATAGATAAGTTACTTAAACATAGATGTTCGTTTCAACAGTTAGCCAATTTCTAATAAAAGCGAAGCCAAAAGTGTTGGATAGAAGTTGATATTTGGCCAATCATGTTGCTTTTAGCTTTTACCTGGACCTATTGTTTTATTGGCCTTTAAAAATCCTTAGTTTCCTGGACCCCTTCTTTATATTTTCAGACAGAGTGGGTCTTTGTTCATAAAGTTCATAAAGTTCTCCATTTCCACAATGTCTGAGTGTGAACTACAGTTATTATACCCCAACTAAAAACTTCAAAATGGTTGAAAAAAATACCGGCTGTAATCTACCATTAGCATTTAACGTTGTGTGTGGTCACTGCAGGAGAGGGAGAGGAGGTTATTCAGATAGCTGCAGTCTGCTAGATGTCCCTAAATAGTAGATGCTGAACCTGTACAGAGTATGTTTGGACTTTTAAAGTGAGGTTATTTATCTATAGACTTAGACTTAGACAGACTTTATTGTCATTCAGGTATGCACATAGTGTATACAGAACGAAAAGTTGTTGCATTTAAGCTCCACACAGTAGTTGAGGATATATAAAAATAAATAGTATAATAAATAGTATAAAGTGCAGGGTATGTATACATCTATGGCAGTGACATATAGTCAGTAGCACTAAAGGGTGTTTATCCGCATTCTGTCCTGCTGACCTACTGCAGAGCTGGCAAAACAGACGTCAATAATACAGTGCTACCTACTGTATATTCAGTAGAATACTTCTTTGCTTTACCTTGACATCAGAAAACCCTGTCCAGCAGCAAACTGGAACGTATACATCACCCTGTTCTAAACCGGATGATTGTTTTAGTTTATTGATTAGATTTTATGCTTCCTTCAGGGCCTATTCTGATCATTAAAAGTCAAGCAAACCCATTTTACCTTGTTCAGAATCACAGTCTGTATACATTTGTTGTGAAAATGAGAATTTTTTTAATGTTTTTAATTTAAATTTAATTTTAAATAATATTTCAGCAATATTTATAATCCGCTTTCACATTTATACAAAAAGGATTATGAATAAGTGCAGTATTAATACATTTATAATTATCACAATAAATTTCAAATCATTATTTCTTTCAGGTCTAAAAGGTGGGGTTTTCTCATCTTGGTAAACCAGATGGTTCTGGTTTGACACCTTTCCATTTGTCCAGTGGGAAAACATTTCACATATATACACTTAGAACATTCAAAACAACTCTAATGATGAAATGTTGATTCACCCTCAAAATATGCACAAGTAAAATTACAACATTTATTGTTTAGTCTAAATAAATTCAACTCTGCAGTAAACACAAATGTTTATCACACTGATGATACTTGATATAAGACACTGTGATTCTACAAACATCCCTTGACATTTATGCTTTTATGGGAGATAAAATAGCTCAATAATGCTTTCCCATTGGTGATGCAAAAAAGAAAAGAAAAAAATGCTAGCTCAGTGAAGTCTGTCTTAAGACGCACAAAGCGTATCTGTAATCACAGACACACAATTTCTTAGAGCGCCTGCTCCTCTGCTGTGGTTTTGTAGCACTTCATCCTCAACAGCCCCCCAGTTAATGCCCATTAAAACCACAGCGGGCCCTGCCGTCTGGTCCCAGCCGCCAGAGAAAGGGACCAAATCTCCACAGGAGAGAGGGACTGACGGTTTATTTAAAAAACAGAACAAAAAGAAAAGGGGGAAAAAAAAGGAAAAAGTGGGATTTTGTGGAGGTGAAAAGATGGCTGGGAATACAAGATGCTTTTAAAGGAGATTGAGATAAGGGCCATTAGGTGATGTCGCCTCGCTGTCTGTGTGAAGACGCACCCAGCGCTGGCGCCTGGGCTCTGCCAAGCGTGTGTCAAAGTCAAAGTCAAACCGGACTGCAGGGCAAACACCCGCCAGCACGCACTGCTCTCAGCATTTCCCAAGCACCAATCACACAACTGCAGGATCGCTACCATCCCAGAGTGAGACTGTTTTTGTCCGTCTTTGTGAGCATCCTAGATTCATGAGGCAATTTGCCCAGTGTAGCATATCCCTCCTAATTTTTTTTTAGAGCAGAGGTGATGTTTTATATGAGTTTTTACAGTGGAAACTTCAGGGTTATTGCTGTGTGACTAAGCTGGAGCTTTTGGCTGGCTCAGGATCAGACTTTAAAAAAAACCTCAAAGCCTCAAATGAAGTCTTTTTTATGTGCTTGTTTGGATTTCTCTGTCAAAACACAGTAGCTAAGATTTGTGTCAGTGCATTTAAAATACAGTTAAACTTGATAAGAACTCAACACATGAAATTTAGGTCTTTATGGACTATTTTCATTGTTATGCTATATTTGTATTTATATACTGTGTCATACAATCAACACATACCCTTATGCACTTTTTACTACTTGTGAAATTGAAATTGTCACAATTGTTGCGAGTTTTGTCAAGCAAAATAAACAAAGATTTAAGCAGTGATAGGAAGAAAATGATATTGGAACCTATCAGTCTTTGTAGGCATTTCGTGTCTTGTTCAGTCTGCTATTAGAAGAAAATCCCCAGAGGATGAACCATGAACCTGTTGGTCCCCTGACGTTTTCTCTAGTGTCATATTTGTTCTTCAGAGTAAAGTGCCTTGACATTTGCTTCATGGATTACTATGTAATTTGATACAGATTTTAACATTCTGCATGCTCGGGCTAAATGACCAGTTGGTTGAGGCCTCACAGAAATACTAACATAACAGTAAAAGAAAATAGTCTTTGGATTTGAAAAAGGTCTTAAATTACATTCATAATGGTCTTAAATAATATTTAAAAAGGCTGAACTGGAGATCAGTTCAACAGCATCAATAAGAAGTATACAGAGTTTGGCATATTTTAATCAACACATTTTAATGTGTTTCTCAGTAAAAGCCTTTTGAATTGAAGGAGTTCCGTCATCTGACATGCAAGTGGGCTTTTAGTTTAAGGATGTTACAGGAAGCTTTGTACAGGGCAAGCTGGATTTTTGAGAAAAGTGGCTGTATGCATCTAAAATATATTTCATTCTTGATGTTCTATGGTGTTGCATTGCTGTTTTCCATAAGTTAATACATTGATTCTCAAACTTTTTTTCATCAACGCCCCCTTACATCATCATGAGCCTCCTGGCACCCACCCCCACAAAATGCAGTTTGTGATGGGGGTGGGGGTATGGAGATGATATATATCATCACCACCCCCACCCCCCTGTTGAGCGGGTTGGGGGATTCAGGTGCGTAAGCACGGAAAGACTAATGGATTAGTGGTAATTAGGATATCATTGGGGTTTTACAAATTTGAAAAAAAAAAAAAAGTCATGCACTGCTTTAAGAAATGAGAAGCTTCACTTAGAAACTTGATACAGGTGAAACACGTGAATCACTGCAGTAATTAATGTAAAGGTAGCAGTAAACAATCTTATATATTTGATGACTTAAATACAGGTGGGTACTTTACTTTGGCCAAGCTATGTAAAAGCAGGCAGATAAATCTGAACTCATATTTATTAGAAACACCAGAGTAAATGTACCTAGAATATAAACGGATTTTCAATATCCGTGTCTGTTTGACCAACCAAAGTCTGTAAGCATTAAAAAAACATAAATCCTTCTGCAGTGCATGACATGACACACACCTACACTCAGATACTACTATGTAAGCTGATAGATGTTATATTGTTTAGTCCGTTTATGTAAGTCAAAATATAAAAAAAGTTACTGTTTGTAACAATATGATTTAGCACCATCAGCCTATAACGGGGACGTCAAACACATTTGAGTTCAAGAGCCACATACAGTCCAATTTGATCTGCAGTTGGCTGTACCAGTTAAATAATAGCATAAAACTTACAAATCTCGTCTTTGTTTTAGTACAAAAAAGTAAACCTACATAATACACGTTTAGAATTACAAGTGATCCTTTCACCAAAGAATTTGAATTATCTCAGTAACCACTTTAATTTCTTCAGAACAATATTATGTCTCATCGAACTATTTACATATGTGCATTACAACACACAGATCACAATGGATCTACAAAGGAGATTAGAACATTAGTACAATTGTGCTTATTTTTCTGAAGAAATTTCAGTTTCATAGGTTCACATTTTTTGTCAAAGGATAGTTTGTAAATGCAAACATTTTCAAATGTGATTTTACTTTTGCAAATTTTCTTTAAAACAAAGAGAACATTTTTGGAGTTTTC